>JADRCD010189929.1:0-22463 GCA_019843815.1 Montemys delectorum
ACTGATGTCCATCCCACCCTATAACTGAATTCCATCCCACCCTATAACTGAGTGTCCATCCCACCCTATAACTGAGTGTCCATCTCACTCTATAACTGAATGTCTATCCCATCCTAGTGTTGTTTCAGAGTTTGGGTTTTGAATGCAAAGTATTTACATGAGTCAAGAGCCCAATACTTCTTAGTTGAAAGAATTTCAGCAGTTAGTTTTTTTAACCTTGCATTTCTTTCTTCATCTTTAAAGTGACTATATTACCAACTCATGATTTTTGAATATTAATATGTGGCATTCTTAGCAATTATTTCTGAGTATGTCTTCTGTCATCAGTGATCTTATCTCATATACACCTTAGCTGTTTTCACTAAAAAGAACCACATCACATGGCTACATGATTTCAAGCACCCAAAAGACCTTATTCCTCAGTAATATTTAAAAGTCAGAATGTAATCTAAATGCCAAACTGATCTCCTAGAAATCCTATCTGTTGTGGGGTTTTCATCAATTTATGTAATTGCAACGGATTTTTCACATCCTCAAATCTGTTGTCCTTATCATTTTCATACTTTACAACTAGTATTCTATTACTGGACAGACTCACTATCTCTGTATATCTCATGATCTATTACACTCAAACTCTGATCTCTTCCTTCCTTATCCAACTATTATTTAGTTGGTATACCCGTTCTAGTGTTGACACTTTCCCTAGTTGCTATTTTCAAAGGGAATTTTCAGGTACACTGTCCTTTCTTTTAACCAGCAAACTGTAACTTTTTTTTTGTTTGTACCACCAGTTAAACAACCTTGGCATATTTGATTTACTTTTAGATTTTTATTCCTGAGAGACTAAGTCATTTTCCTACTGGACTTATGTTTCAGTTATGATCTTTTTACCCATTTTCTTTTCCTTTAATTTTCAAAATGTACTGTTCTCATATCACTATCCGTGCACATTCAAAGGGAAGGAATTCACATATCACCTTCTACAACTCTCTAACATTTCTGACTTTTATGGAGAACAGAAGATGTATGCATTTCTGCTCTGTTTCCTGACCAATATGTTTCTCAAATTTTGAGGGACCTTTTATTCTCCTTTATCATTGAACTAGGTAAAGTTGATTTGATGAGTGATGTCAGGAGTTACAGCAGGCATTTCTAGCTTATTAGTCACATTCCTCTGCCTGTGGTTGGATGAGGTATAGACATGTCGTTCAGTAACAGAGAATCCTACAAAGTTTTCTTTTTTTATTGGATATTTTATTTTCTTACATTTCAAATGTCATCTCCTTTTCCATGTTCTCTTCAAAAAACTCCATCCCCTTCCCTGTCTTCAATGCTTCTATGTGGGTGCTGTCCCACTCACCCACCCACTCCCACCTCACTGCCCTGGCATTCCTATACACTGGGGCATTGAGCCTTCATAGGACCAAGGGCATCTCCTCCCATTAACACCAAATAAGACTATCCTCTGATACATATGTATCTAGAGCCATGGATCCTTGGATGTGTTCTCTTTTGTTGGTGGTTTAGTTCCTGATAGCTCTGGGGAGTCTGGTTGGTTGATACTGTTGAACAATAGGATTGACCAATCTATATAGTTTTCTAAAAGAAAAAGGGGTCTCTAGGTTTTTCTGGCAATGGTCCAATAGACCACCATGCAGATTATCCTCTCAGAGTTAAATTACTATGGGAGAAACCAAACAGATCTGATAACCAGGAAAAGGAGACTTCGGAAGAAAAATTCAAACCAGATTAAGGAATTGAATCTATGACCTTTGATAATCTGAAAAGTTCTCAAACCAACTAGGTAAATGGAACTCTATTTATTAAAAGGCATGTTTCACCTTTGATGTAGAGGTCAGTTTAAAATGTTTCAGGTTATAATATAAAACGAATGTGAATTACAGAAGGATACTTTACCACTAAAATAAATATGATGGATTATCAGATATCTATAATTAGGGATCTGGAGATAGGAAAAAAGTTAAAAGCAGTTACAGTTCCCATGCAGGAATAGGGTTTGATTCCCCACACCTACATGGTGATTCAAAAGTCGCCTATAACTCCAATTCTAGGGATTCTGATAACCTCTTTTGTCCTCCATAGTTACTGTACACACATGATGACGTATACACACACACACACACACACACACACACACACACATATATATATATATATATATATCAACCAACTCACAATAAATTAAATAAGTAAATAAGTAAAATAAAAATAATATAGCTATCATTAGTTGTGGAGGCTTTTAAATTTTGTCTTGAGAGAAAATTTTAATACGTATTTCACAGGTAAAAATGTATATCCATGTAGGAATTTGATTACTACTTTTTATCAATGTTATCTGTATTTTGTAAATGAAAGATTTTTTAAAATGAATCCTTTTTTAGATTGCCTTACATTATCATTGGAAAGAGCTTTATTATACTTTGTGCATTAAGTGCATATAGTTTATTTAAGAATGCAGTTATTTAAACTTAAAACATGAATTTTAAAAATACCTAAGATATAGAAATAAACAGTACAAAAATTTGTATTATTTAAGACAAAGGTCCTAAATATCATAAAAATCCACATGCTTTGTTTCTGATTATCACTTCCTTTAAATAATGTTTTTATGCTTCCTTTTCTTTTGTGGTACAATCTGTTTGTGATAACATGGTAACTTTCAGGGTGTTACTTTATCTTATAGTATTCAAACTTTTGTTCTACCCAGTCCCTGAAAAAGAAATCTTTCTTTATGCTGGACAAGAAAGCCCATTTTCTAATAAAGCTGATAGGGGCCAAGCCTGTGAGCCTTTGTCTTTGGCTGTGTCAATCTAGACAATTAAGATGAAAAACGCATTTACATGAGAGCAGAAAATTGTGATTAAAGAAAGCAGTGTTAGCTTTTGTTATCTTAGTAATATTATAAATTTTATTTGCTCTACTTGTCAGGCACAGACTGAGTTCAGGGGACTTTTTCATAAAAGTCAATTCACCTGAATGTGAGGTCGATTTATTTAAGAGACAGGAAGAGCATAATTGACGGAGCCTGTGGCTTTGCTATCTGTTTTGCATGCTTCCATGGTTCTGTAGGGTTTTCTACTAAATGAGTGGCGTTTTGAAATGGCTGGGGTCAAGTAAAACAGCAGGGGAGGTGGGAAAGAAGTAGAAAAATTTGAAAACTCGCACAATCCCAGTAGAATTAATACCTCTGGATTATTGCCAGGCTCATTTGCATGAGTCTGCCATGTGGTTGTATGAGGTCTATGTTTTCATGGGAAATGAGCCTATACTATTGTGAACATTTGTAAAATGTAGGACTTCTCTGTCTGTCTGTCTGTCTGTCTGTCTGTCTCCCTCTTCTTTCTCTCTCTCATATACACATACAGACACATTCTATATAGAGCAGCACATAATTTTCTTACCTTACAACTAATATATATTGATCTATTTTATTTCAACCATCTATCTATCTATCTATCTATCTATCTATCTATCCATCTATCTATGTGTCATTACTTATAATCTCACATTGATTATCATATTTCCCATGTATTTTCTTTTTGTCAAAATTTATATAACAGTCAATATGAGGAACATAGTATTACCCAAGGACCCAGCTGTACCACTCCTGTGCATATACTCAAAAGATTCTCCAACATATCAAAAGTACACATCCTCCATTATGTTCATAGCGGCTTTATTTGTAATAGCCAGAAGTTGGAAAGAATCCAGATGATCTTCAGTAGAGGAATGGATACAGCAAATGTGGTACATTTACACAATGGTGTATTACTCAGCTATTAAAAACAATGAATTCACAAAATTCTTAGACATATGGATGGAACTAGAAAGTATCATCCTGAGTGAGTTAACCTGTAGGGCAGTGGTCTGTTCAGGCAACCTAGGCTTAGTTGAGTTATAGGCCTGAACCCCAGTGACCCAGTTGGCAAGGGACAGAAAGAGTTCGACCTTGACTCCTGGGTCCTTGGCTCCTGTTTCAGTCACAACCTCTCACAGCAGCCCCGACAGGAGATGTGTGCTCTGTCAGGTAAAAAATGCCCCAAGCTCCCAGCATTTTATCTGGACCCTACCCCCAGTCAGCTGACCACAGCCAGGCATGACCCTTCCCAGAGGCAGATAGCCACACCTCACACAATATAAGGGGTGGTTCACCCTCTCCTCCTCTCTCTTGCTCTTTGTTCTCTCTCTTGCCTTCTTGCTCTCTTGCTTCCTTTCATCTCTTGCTCTTTGTCTTCTGTCTTGCCCTCTCTTCCTCTCTTGGTTCCTTCCTCTCCTTTCTATCTCTTTCTCCTTCTCTTCTCTTCTCTTCTCTTCTCCTTCATCTCCTTTCTTTCTCTCTACATGGTCAGCCTATTTTCTCTTTCCTATAATAAAATATCTCACGATTATGCTTTGCCTCATTTTAACTAATTCATGTATCAACAGCAGAGAGCCGCAGCCTCAACAGCACCATCAGGACCTCAAGCGCCACAGTAACCCAGTTACAAAAGAACACACATGGTTTGCACTCACTGAGAAGTAGATATTAGCCCAAAACTACAGAATACCGAAGATACAGTTCTCAGACCACATGAAGCTCAAGAAGAAGGAAGATCAAAGTGTGGGTGTTTCGGCTCTTCCTTGAAAGGGGAACAAAATACTCATGGGAGCAAATATGGAGACAAAGTGCAGAGCAGAGACTGAAGGAAAGGCTATCCAGAGACTGCGGCACCTGGGGATTCATCCCAGATATAGTCACCAAACTCCTACTTCCTGACCTGCCTGAGTTCTAGGCCTGACTGCCTATGGTAGTTTTGCCAACATTTTGGGAAATGTTGCACTGGCACTGATGGTAGCCTTTAAGATACCCCTGTATACTGATAGTTTCCATGTACTGTGTGCCAGAATCCCCTACCTGCCCTGAGCGTCTCACAAGCTTTGATTGAATTTTTCTCTGTAGATATGCATAAGTTTGAGCTAGAATTTTATTCATGGAAAAAGACACTTTCATCCTCTAGGAAGCTAGAATATTTATGCAATATCTGATGAGGAAGACCATGGAAATGCATGAGCTCCTTGTCTCAAGGTGAGGCCAACTAAGATGGAGTTCGTGATCCACCCCTTACTAGATCAAGGGGGTGTCAATGTTTAGCCTTTGGATCCCCCTATTCTGCATTCTATCTATCTTATCCCAAGATTATATTCTAAACAAATCATATATTGCCAAGTCCATGACTCATGATTTAATTCTAAAAATTAAACTTAAAACAGGTAGGTGGTTGTGTTTTTTTCCCCATGACATACTCTATACAGCCTTAGTTGGCCTGGAACTCACTATATAGACTAACATACCTCAAACTTATAAAAATCCACCTGCCTCTGCCTCTTAATTTCTGTCATTAAGTGTGTGTACCTCCACATCAAGATAATTTGTTCCTTAAAAACTGAAGTAATTTTCAACTGAGAACAACTTCAGAAAACCTAAAAGATCATTTTGTAGGAAGAATGACAAAGATTCCCTAATCTAAGACTTTGCATGTGTGTGTGTGTGTGTGTGTGTGTGTGTGTGTGTGTACACAAGATTACATTTATTGTTGGATTCATTACAGGTATATGTTATATACCTACATAGATAAAATCTTAGAGAATTCTCTCTTTACTTTTACATTCTTATGTGACCATAACATGGACAGGTATATATTAAGATGGTATTGATGTCATGAGTCAATGTAAGCTCCAGTCTATCCTTTTATGTGTGGTTTATCATTGACTGAAACAGCTTCAGGTGGCATGGAACTCTGAATTTGTTTCTGTCAGCTGAAATTACCATTCACGTAAATAATTTATTCCATTTTACCAAAGACAGACATTTTCCAAGACTAAAAAAAATTGAAAATGATATATGATATAAATTAAAATATGTAACAACAACAACCAACCTTTATCTTATCTCTGTCGATTGCTTAATAGCTGACAAATCTTTCAGGAATTACTTCTGGGACTCTCATGTCACTACTGGTATTGATGTGGCAATACTATTTGCCTAAGTACAAGAAGAGAAAAAAAAGTGACTTAGGAAAGCAAATCCTTTTATTAAAAATTCACCTTATGCAATTTTTAATTTTGGAATCTTTTACTTTAATAGATCCAAAATTTAAAATTCATAGTATTCTACAAAATGATTACCAGGTAAATCTACATTTGATCAAGGAAGAAATACAGAGGACAAGCCTCCTTGTTTGGGTGAACATAATTTTTAAATTATTCTTAAAATGTTGCTCTAAGAAAGAAAATTTCTTTAGAAAGAGCATTTTAGGTTTTGTTTATTTACTTTCAGAGCTTCCTTCAACCTTGTGTCTAATTGTAATTAAGTATTTAAACCTATTTAAATACTGCTTTTTCTGCTAAAATGCTTTTCTCTCTAAAATGATTTAAAGTATCTAAGGAGTTCTACATACACTCAGAGAACACTAGTAAAAAAATATGAAAACACAAATAAGAGTAACATAAATGCATGAATCAAATATTCTATTAAAGTAAATTCCAAAATATTAAAATGTGCCTTTCAACACTAGCAGACAACTAATCCCATTATCATAATTTATTAAGCAGATCTTTTGTTCTATATAGTAGTACACTGTGTTTCCATGCTGTGTGTTTTTTATTCAGTGACCTAATTTGCTTAAAAGGAAACTCTTAAAAGTCCCCTGTTGTAATGACTAAAATGTTAATGAAGAACTACAGAGAAATCCCTTCAGCATTAGTTCCATATTCCCAGGAACATCATCATGAATTTGTTTGCCTGGTTCTGACAATGGAAGTGATGCTCAAACTGAGCAGAAGCATAGTAACACTAAACGGTTCTGATTGAAGAGTTAGAGATGTTCAAGGCATTGTCATCTGGGAAGGGCCATTGGAAGGAATATTTTGGAGGAAGTATTTAATGGTCTTGGCATTCAACCAATTATATTTTGCATTTATTACTTGCTTTGGTAACTGCATTACTAAAATATTTCTCTAAAAATTTACATGTGTTCAAGACAATATATGCTTATCAAAACATGTAGTGCTTTAAGTGCTATTTTATCTTTTCATATTGAATATATCTTTACTTTCTTATGTCGAGAGAAATTACATATATGTACACATATGTACATATAATATATAAATGTATATTGTATATATAATGAATTGAATGTTTTAGATTTATTACTGGCAATATAACTTAAAACCATATGTTATATTTTGTAAATGGTCAGTAAACAATTAATAATTAAAATAATATATTATAAATGTTGAACTGTAAAATCAACTATGCATTTTTCAATTAAGTATTCAACAGTTTTGATAAGAATTACACTAAAAATATTTCCAAGTACATGTTGGATTGTTGATACTTAGAAATATGAATGTTTTTAATCTACCAAAATTCTACATGATGTTTTGCTTCCCAGAATGCTGGATACATTATATCAGAAATATTGAAACATTAAGATCAGAACACGTTGATGCCAATTTTAACTCCTACAAAAAGTTATAACTAATTGCCAAGCAAATAAATATATTATACAACAAATATTCCTTTCACTGGGGTCTATACCTTTGTAAACAGAAAGGGACATTCTACATAAAGCTAAAATTGCAATTAAGAAATATATATATATATATATATATGGTATTATGGACTAGAGATTTTTCTGTTTCTCATTATTTAGCTGTGAGATATAAAGCTCAAATATTCTTCCATTTTGATTCTGTTTCTATCAACTTTTCCCTTGTAACAATCAAAAGCTTCTCTCCCCACCAGATTTATACACAAAGGAGCTGCATAGCCAGTGTTTTCAAAAGCTTCAAAGAAAATGTCTTGTTTATATTCACTTTGAAATACAAGCAACATAAGAGCACACAATCTATGCTGTAAGCAACAGACTTACTCCTGTGAAATACTCAGATACCTAAAATGAGTTCCAAAACTCAAAAAATAATTGTTAATTAGTCACCACTGAGTTTTACTTCACATGATATAGGAGCACAAGGGAGTTAAAAATAATAAAATTAGTTTAGTACTAAGCTACAATTCTTCTTAATAAGATAATCTCCATATTTTACAGATATACTTAGAAATTCTTTATCTTTTCCCTTATATTAAATTATAAAGAGATATGGTTACAGTAGAAATTCAATAGTAAGAGTTGTTACTTTTGATGTATTTTTTTAAAATTACCTTTCAAAATGATCCTTTCATAGAAATATTGTTTTATAGCAGGAATCAAGGAACCTTGAAGTTTATGAGTATACATGATTTATAGATTTTATAATTACAATTTGTATATAAACATTTCTGAGTCTACAAATTTTGCACCACTTTATAATGTAAATGCATCCCTAATGGAAGTGTGACGTTCAAACATTTTATATCCTCATTTTCTATAGTTATGAAGCTAATTTTTCATAAGGATAAATTACATAGGACCTTAGTAAGAGTTTTGGTTCATCACTTACATTATATGTATATTTTTAACTTATGGAATTTATGTTTATTAATATAATTTGTATCCATTTCACTACTGTAAATGTTCAATTCTCCAATCATATTTATCAAGTTATAATTTATAAAAATGCTTCAAAGAGCTTATTAAACTGAAATTATTGTTTTTATTTTTTTAAGAAGAACATTTGACATAAATTCATATACTTATGGACACTTGAGTTTTCATAGAGAAGCAAGAAATAGGCAATGGAAAAGAGAAAGCCTCTTCAGCAAATGCTGCTTGCTGTCTTGATGTCAATATTTAAAAGAATGCACATAGTTATCTATCACACTGTACAAAACTCAAGTTCAACTGACCAAAGGCCTCAACATAAAATTAGAAACACTGAACCTATTAGAAAAGAAAATGAGCCAGGTAGTTGTGGGGCACGCCTTTAATCCCAGCACTTGGGAGGCAGAGGCAGGTAGATTTCTGAGTTCTAGGACAGCCAGGGCTATGCAGAGAAACCCTGTCTGGGAAAAACAAAAATGAAAAGAAGAAAAGAAAAGAAATAGAAAAAGAAAAGAAAAGTGGGCAATAGCCTAGAGCACATTGGCACAAGATACAGTTTTCTGAACAGAACACAGGTAGCACAGCCAGGTAAAACAATCAATAAATGGAATCTAATGAAGCTGAAAATCCTCTGTAAGACAAAGGACACCATCAATAGGACAGAATAGGAGAAAATTTCCACAAACTCCACATCTTCACTGGGATACTATCCAAAATATATAAAGAAGTCAAGAAACTAGACATCAACAAATCAAATAACCCAACCAAAAATTTGGTTCAGATTCTCAATAGTGGTTGAGAACATTTAAAGAAAAGTTTAATATACCTAGCCATCAGGAAACTATAAATCAACACTACTTTGAGACTCCATCACCTGTCAGAATAGCTAAGAGAAAACCCCACAAGTGACATCTCATGTTATCACTGATGGAAGTACAAACTTGTACATCTAGGATGGAAATCAATATGGTAGTTCCTCACAAAATTGGAAATTGATCTATCTTCTGAACCAGCTATAGCATTTTTACACATATACTCAAAGGACACTTCTTCCTACCACAAGGACACTTGTTCATCTATGTTCATAGCAGCTTTATTCACAATAGCCAGAAACTGAAAACAGCCCAGTTTTTCCCTAAAAATGGATAGACAATGTGGTACATTTACACAATGGAGTATTACTTAGCTGCTAAAAAAGTGACATCACTAACCAACCAGATCCCTTAGAGCTCCCAGGGACTAAACCAGCAACCAAAATGTACACATGAAAAGACCCATGGCTCCAGCAGAGTATGTAGCAGAGAATGGCCTTATCTGGCATCAATGGGAGGAGAGGCCCTTGTTCCTGCCCCAGGGAGGTGGAGTGGGTGGGTGGGTGGGGGAGCACTCTCATAAAAGCAGGAGGAAGGGGGATGGAATAGGGGGTTTCTGGAGGGGAAGCATTTGAAATCATCTGAAAGAGGATAACATTTGAAATGAAAATAAATAAAATATTCGATAAAAATTGACATCATGAATCTTGCAGGCAAACAAAAAGAACTAAAAAAACAAAAAACAAAAAACAAAACAAAACAAAAAAAAACTCCAAAAACATCCTGGGTAAAAAATAACTAAGACCCAGAAAGAAAAACATAGTATTTCTCACTTGTAGCTGTTGAGTATAGGCCAATCATGCTATAGTCCACAGACCCAGAGAAACTAACAAGAAGAGTTCAATTTGGGCGAGTAATATAGAAAACCTAGTACAGTACAGTAGAAACTCCCTGGAATCTGAGAGTTACCCTACTCACAGCTCCCAATAATGGCAACTAGGAAGCATGAACTGGCCATTTTCTATAACCAGGCAAGTCTCCCAGATCTGGGGGCTAGCTCATCAACTCAGTCTCAGCACCTTGACCTACAATCTGTCCTCCCTGCAAGATGTTACGGGATAATTAATAGGGGCTCAGACCTGTGAGAATGGCTGATCAATGACTGGGAGATCATGAATCCCACACCAAGAAAGGGATCCCACAGCTGGCTAGGAACCAGAGGCAGGACAGCTCAGAGACCCAGGATAGAACCCATCAAAACTAGCATAAAATAATAAATAAAATAAAAAATAAAAATGTTCATGAAATGATTCCTAATGATAGTCTACTGTACTCATAGATAGGTGACTGCTCTGATTGTCATCAGAGAAATGTCATCCAGCAACTCATGTGAGCAGATGCAGAGTTTCACAGTCAAACACTAAATTGAGCCAAGGGAACCCTGCAGAAAATGATGAGGAAGGATTGTAGGAGCCAGAGGGATTTGATTAAAGCAATCATAAAAACACAACCCACCAAACCAACTAAGCAGGGCTCATAAGTGCTTACAGAGACTGAAGTGACAAACCTCAACCCTGAATGGATCTGGACTCCTTAGAAGATACGTTATGGCTGTGTAGCTTGGTGTTCTTACTGGACTCTAGGGTGGGAGTGTGTGTGCTTGGAAATCTTTCCCTCCTACTGGGTTGTGTCATCTAGCCTTCATATGAGGATTTGTGCCTAGTTCTATAGTAACTTGGTTGATAGCCCTGGGAGGCCTACTATTTTTTTTTTTTTGAAGGGAAATGGAGGAGTTGATATGGGGGAGAGGGGAGGTGGCAAAAAGAAATGATTTGAGTGTGCAGAAGAGAAACTGCTGTTGAGATGTTGTGTATGAGAGAAGATTAATAAAAAGGGGAAACTATTTGTATCATTAATGACTGAAATGATTAATCTTACTTAATTGAAAAATTTCAACACAATTCTCATAGCTGTCATATATTCTTGATTAAAGTATTACCTTTAGAATAAAAATATCATTAAGAATTACTCAGAGGCTACAGTTTAGTAAATTTTTTCCATTTGTGTATGTATGCACATGTGTTAGTGTCCATGACACACATGACTTTGGGGACTAACATATGATATCTAAAAGAGACTGAATAAGAATAGTAGTCTTATTAAGATAGTAATAATGCTTTTAGTATAAAATTAGATTCACATCGGATATAAAATCCCAGTTAAAACAAGCCAAATACAATGAAATGCAACCATTATTCGTATTAAAGGATATACTAAGAAACTGTAAATGCAAAAAGTATGTAACAGTGCTCATTATTTATCAGCGCCAGGATGTAAGACAGACCATTGACAGTTCAACAACTCAAGGAAAAAGGTTTCCAGTACCTTAGACATTTGCAAAATGATCTTCAAAACTGAACAGCCCCATTAAAGAATCTATTTTGTTCAACAATTATTACAGCTATAGAGACTTGTGAATGATTAGAACCACTCCTAAATTGGAGTCTATAGATGGTGTTTTAATGCACTGTTATCCCAGTGATTATATTTGATAACCATACTAGCTCCTCATCTATACTATTTTTAAAAGCATATAAATTGTGTTGTAGTATTCTAGTTAGAGTTTTTTGAATCATTTAATCACAACAACCTACTTTGAAACAAAATTCCAAAATTTACCATTTCACACCTTTTTTGACAAACAAGTCATTAGAGCACAGATAAAATGGTCAGATTTAGAACTGGAGGCTAGATTAGACCAGATCTAGGACAAACCTCTTATGAGCATATATTTTCTGAAAACAGTCCTTGCCTGTAAGATAAAAAAAATCACACACACCTTGACTGATATTTTAAAAAGGATTTAAAGTGTGTCTATAAATACAATCTTGTACATTGAAAATTATTACTGAATAGAGGTCACTATTAAAACTGAGGTGGTCATGTAAGTTTTCAAACTTTGTATTTCAATCCTCAATGGACAGTTTTCTGTAATTTATTTCTTCAATGCATTGAATTGATTTCTTTTAGGAACATGATATTTGACAAAAGTATTCATCCCCATGAGAGGTTAATTCTCTGTCTCCCCTCAGAAATTGCCTCTAGTTCTTTGTCTAGGAGTGGAACCACACAAAGTTTTCCTTTGCATGGTCACATATCCATTGTTATTGTCATTTTTTTCCATCTTGGTAGTGTCCCCATTTTTGACAGATTTGTCACATTAGACTTTCTGGTATTCTGGCACATACAATCTCTTAGCACTTTACATGTTCTCTGAGCCAGAGAGGTAGCAAATATTATAGAGATATATCTAGATCCCCAGACACTTATTTGACTCTCATGTAAAGGAGAAATAATAATGGCTTCTAATTTCTAAATGCTACACCTCTACAGAGGATTACTCATAAAGTATATGTCAAGCCTTTATTGTTTTTTCAGTTCATTCCTAAGGTCTTAGATCCTTTCAGTCATTCATTACAGCATGATTTTATCAAACACATTAATAGTTCAATCAATTTTCCTTAAATTAAAATTTATTTTCTTTTAATTTCCTAATAAAAAATGACTCATAACATGAAAGAAGTAAATACAGAGTTTTTATTTACCTAGAAGCATCATCCAGTTTCAAATAATTATTTTCACATTATTTGTGTCCACTTAAAGAAAAATTGAAAAGCTTGAAAGAGTATAACCTTGATTATCAGGCATATCTGAAGGCTAAGGAAAGTGAAGTTTCATGAATGACTTATTAATCTTGCTTTAAAATGGATGAATAATATGCCCCAACCTCTCTGACATATGGTGGGACTTACAGCAAGTTTGCCATAATGGCTTCAGCTAATAAACAGCTGATTAGCATTATTTAACAGGTTTGGAATGCATGGAAAGAGTCAAATAGCAACATTCTGCCTAGTTAATTCCTCATTAGCAGGCTTACAGTCCCTGTATTTGACAGATTGTATACCAGCATTGACACAAGGTGACCTCTTGCTTGGACCTGTTCATCACCTTCAGTCTGTCATGAATGAAGTCAGTATAAATGTCAGAGTGAAAGAGACATCACCAGAGACTTTATCTGATGCCTTGAAGCATATTATTGTCCCAATACTGTTATTACTGAAACAGCAAAACTACATGTAGCAACAAAACGCCAGGGCCAATAAGTGGGAGAGGGTGGGGTGGCAAGCATGGGGAGGGGGAAGGCAACAGAGGTTTGTTCTTGTTGTTTTTGGTTTGTTTGTTTATTTGTTTGTTTGTTTTTTGGAGGGGAAACTGGGAAAGGAGAAATCATATGACAATGTAAATAAAGAAAATATCTAATAAAAAAGAAAAAATTGAATAAGAATACACACACACATATATATATGCATACATATATACTCTTTATTAATGCTCTTATAATAAAGGATGTCATTGTATAATAAGAGTCAATAACATTTATTACAGTAACTTCACATCAGCTATATATAAAATGTTCAAATTTCACACAGAATGGACAATATATTGACTTCTTTTCTGAGAATATACACCTAATTTTCCCATGCAGCCTACGTTTACTTTGCAGCTTCATTTTTTTTTTAGGGTTGGGAGATGAAAAAAAAAAAGACATTGACATAGATTTGAAAGATTAACTTGAATTCACTAATATAAATACAAGAAAGGATTCAATAATTATAAAAATCTTTGATCAATGTAGCAATGGATCCACACTTCAATTGGGATGTTCTCAATTTTCTCAGGAAAACCTCATTTACCACTTTCATCAGCATTGATAAATTATCTCTACCAAAGAATCCTTTGTTTGAATCACAGAATCAATTATACAATTGCACAACATTTGTATTCTTCTAGTTGACAAGTGGAAATTGAACTGGTTTCAATTTATCTAAATGAAGTTTTGATTAATGCAATATGTTATTACAAACATAGCAAATCAGATATTTTTCAATGCATACTTAAAAATGTCTGTGTAAATTTTCAACAAAAGAAAACTTGACAATAATTATCCCTAGGACTTCTACTTAAAATGGGAGGAGAATATTGATGTTAGAAGGGAATATTGCATTGGGAGCAAAGTCATCATCTGAGAAAGGCAGACCATAGTGTACAGAAACTTTAAAGAAAGAAAAGTTATTTGTGGTACTATAAATATTTAGGATCAAGAAAAATGATTATGATAATTATTGATGTCAATGTAAACATTTTTGAGACACAGACATATATAAAACTAAACTAGAAAATAATTCAAATTGTTTTAACAATTTCTCCCATGTAAGTTTTACAATGTTATATAGCACTTAAATTTATTACAATTAGTTTAAGTATGTTTCAAAACTAATATCTATAGGCTATATTCCACTTCTTATTCCAAATTCAGCTGCATTAATCTAATTTGATATATTTCAGTTCCACTGAATTTATGTTAGTCAGTCATTGTAAGCAGGATAGATATTCTCAAGATTGCATAATAAATTAGTTAACTATGTGGTAGTTATCAAAGAATTCTATTCACCATTTTTTTTTTTTTTGATATTCAGAGTACCACATCTTATTCTTGAGAAATATCTTCTTATCAAATGTTATGATTTTTGGTACAGGTACTTTTGGAAAGGAAGCTGAGGCTCATTTTAAGCATTATATTCAGGGTTTTAGAACTAGAAAGAGACAATTTTGAGATTTGTAAAATTCGTTTCCATGTAACTAAAATTAATGGCTATACTAGACTTTTTACAAACACATTGCAAGCTGTTCTTCTGTATTTTCTGTAGCTCAATTTTTGTTATGGAATCTTATCGTTTTCTTCATGGCTGTTCAGCAATTATCTGGTATTCTTTTGGTAGTAGCCTTTCTGTAATTACCCTGTGGCTTTGTTTATATGGTCATCAAATACATAGAGTGATTTTTTAAATCATTTTATGTTTGCTTCTCATTCATAATCTATAAGCATCTTCCATTGAATCAACATCTTTCTCTGTCATCATTAATTACATATAGTCTGTGTTTCCTTTGTTTGCTAACTAATTTCAACTGATGTGTTCTGTGTGTTTACAATTTCCTTAATAATCTATGATATATCACAAAAGGGGCAGCCGATCTATAGATGCTCATTTTTATCAAGCAATGTTCACATTCCCTTATAATGCCTTTGTCAAATGTCATTCATGAATGCTTTCCATTATTTTTGTAATTGTCTAAATGTATTTTATTCATTTTTATTTTCAAAGACAGGTTTATTTATAACAAAGACATAAAGATATGAAGTATTTGATCCCATTAATAATTTTACATAAGGGGTTGGATTATATTTATTTATTCATTTTTTATCAAAAAAATCATTTTGTTAGTTCTTTTATTAGATGTTTTCTTTATTTATAATATCTCCTTTCCCAGGTTCCTCTCCCCCCCCAAAAAAAAACAAAAACCAAATAAAATAAAATAAAATAAAACTAAAACAAACCCCTGTTCCCTTCCCTCTCCCCCTGCTCATCACCCCACCCCCTCCTGTTTACTGGCCCTGGCATTCCCCTGTAGGGTTCAAATCAAACACATACTTCACAAGGAGTTTTTTTATTTTACACTTGGCCATGGCAGTGCCTCAAATTTCCTATATAAATACTCAACAAAGGAAATGTGTCCCTAGATATAAATGTTTCAAGACAAACTCTTATGGTATAAGTAAAAATAAAATGAAATATTTTTTCATTATTTTATTGGTTATTTTATTTATTTACATTTCAAATGTTATCCACCTTCTCAGTTCCCCCCCAGAAGCCCCCTGTGCCCTCCTCCCTCCACCCTGCCTCTGGGAGGATGCTCTCCCACCCACCCACTCACTTCTGCCTCAGCGTCCTAGCATTCCCCTATCTTGGGTCATCAAACCCTCACAGGACCAATGGGCTACCCTCCCAGTGATGCAAGATAAGGCCATCCTCTGCTACATATCCAGCTGGAGCCAAGGAGCTGAAGGTGTTTGAAACCCCATAGGAAGAACAACAATATCAACCAACCAGACTCACCAAAGCTCCCACCAACCAAAAATGGATTGTTTTTAAGAACTAAAATACAAAGGAAAACACTTTTTGTATCTTCAAATCTTCATAAAATCGAATAATAATAGTAATAAAATAGTTTCAATGTATTATAGCAAACCAATATTTAAAAAGGAGTATGTTGTTTTAGGCACTGTTCAGATACTAAATGATTTCTCTTTCAGCTGTTTTAAGAGAATGTTAAGCAAAATCTCTTAGGAAGGAAAAGTTTGTTTCAGCTCACATGCTAGGGTCCAGTTGTAAAGGAAGCCCATGCAGGAACCCAAAGCAGTCTATTGAAGCTGAAACCAGTGCTGGTTGCCTTGGCTTGCTCAGTTACTTCCTTATATTGCCAGGGCTGTCCTTAAACATCGAGGCAACAGTTAATGAAAAGAAAACAGATGGAGCTGGTGATGTAGTTCAGTTTGGTAGAGGGCTTACCATGAAGTCCCGTGCCCTATTCTTGTGTAGCTCATAAATCAGACATGTTGACTTGTGCTTGTGATCCTAGAAGAAAAGTAGATACAGGAGACCCTGACTCAAGATCATCCTCAGGTACACGGAGGTTCCAAATGAGCTTGAGATATTAGAGTTCCAGTCTCACAAATAAAAAGTTAGTCAATCCTCCTGAGAATTTCTGTATAAGTACAGTGTAACTATCATTTTTTTATACTCAAAGTTAATGTTTCCCTCCTGACTCAAGAATAATGACATAATTTTGAACCTGCTTTAATATTGACTTGCTCTGGGTACTTTCAAGTCATGTCCTTGTGGTCTCTTTGACAAATGCTTTTCATGTGGATCTAGCATGCAAAGAATTTTTCTAGTATCTCAGAGCATTCTTAGTGTCCCTTTCTCTAATATCGTGTTTCTTCTCATATTTCATCTCTCTCGTAAAGTTAAACACCATGTTGTATATTTGTCTATAACTTATTTTGGTTAGATGTGTTGTGAAGTACTGCTATATTGAATTTACTAAGTTTTAGCTTAAGTCTATACTTCCCACAGAATCTACAATATAGCAGAATTAACTGATTGAATTAATAGCACTGCAATCTTTGTTTGTAGAGCGTATTCCTTCTCATATCTTGGACTACTTGTTTGCTAGATTACTATTTGCTAAGTACTTTTAAAGGACTGCAATAGCATGACAGAAAAAAAAAACTTTACAAAATGCTTTTGAAAGTTAGATGACTCTAGTGGTTTAAAATTGCCTAGGTATTCAAAGTTTTTGGCACAGACACATGTGGGGAGATCTCTAAGAAGTGTTGAAACCATTTTGGATTCCCATGATTGTCAGTATAGACTGAGCCATTTATGTACATAGTGAAGCTTGAGTATTAAGAAATATTATTCATTTCTAATTTATTACAACAGTGCTCTCTTAAACTTGCATATGTGATGGATGGCTAGAAACCAGGTATTCACATCTAATTATAAAGGGTTTTCTTTGTACTAAAATGGACTCTATTTAACTGTCAGAGCAATCAGTCTCTGCATTTTTCTTTGTGTCTGCCACTGCACTACCTAAGCACTTAGCAAAGATATTAAATTAGCCAAAAAGTGTGGAGTGGGATGTTTTCCTTGTCTTCACTACATTTATCTAAGCCAACCTAAAGCTAAGCAGACTGTGACTAATATTGGAAGTCTTATTCTTATCGCAGACAGAGTTGTTTTCATTCTTGTTATTATTAATTGGTTGAATGCCAACAATATATCCAGTATAGGACATAATTGCACAACATGTTCTTTCTCTTGGAACGTAGGACAGCATCAACAGCTTTCATCCTTTAACACTGATGCATAAGTGATGAATGTCCTCGTAACCTAGTTTCTTCTCTTTTCTCCTCCTCTCTCTACTGTCTTCATCAGGTTTTGTTTTGTGAAAGCACATTGAAAGATACCTCTTTAGTTCAAAAATTTTTCTACACAATATATGCTAAGTTATTTTTGTTAAACGCTGACATACACTATATATGTATATATATATATATATAATGTGCATACATATAATTTCTTTGAATATTGTAAGTAATATGTACTCATAATTTTTATCGACATGATTGGAGACATTAATAAAGAGATACATATTGAGATAAACTTTCTACAGAATGTGCCGGCATGTTAAGTCTGAGATAGGTTAAAACATGAATCATATTTGGAATGTTCTACATATATTATAAGATGTGTAAATATAGACATTTTATAATATTATTCTTTCAAGGAAGCTAATGATTTTTAATATGGCAGAATATATATCACTTGTGTGTAATATGGAATTCTTTTTTGTTGAACTCAAAGTTTGTTTGTTATTTTTGTCTTTGAAAGTTGTGAAAATCTTTCAGAAGTGTGTTTATTGTATCTAAGTTAAAGTTATTTTAGTCTCAGGTGCCAAAATTTAAATAAATATGTTAAATTTAATTTGTTCATAATTAACAGAAGAAAATATTAAAGTAAACAGTTTTGTATATTTGTAGCTGCTGTTCACTATCAGTAGATTAAAGTGTAATTTTATTTACATCTTATATTTCACCAAGTGGGGTTTCAGACTGGACTGATTCACAGGAGACTGACTGGCAAGTCCAAAATTTTAAAATTAAGGGATTTTAAGATTGCATAGTTACAGAAATAAAATTTAAAAAATCACTAACCAGCCCAGATAGAAAGCCATCCCAAGACGAGGCTCCAAGGTCTGACACTACTACTGATGCAACGGTGTGCTTATAGCCAGGAGCCTGGCATGGGCGTCTTCTGAGAGGCCCAACAAGCAGCTGACTGAGACAGAAGCGGATACTTACACCCAACCAATCAACTGAAGTCAGGAACCCCTGTGGGAAAGGCTAGGAAAAGCTGAGGAGGACAGCAACCTCCATAGGAAGACCAGCAGTCTCAACTAACCAGGACCCCTGAGATCTCTTAGACACTTAGCCACCAACCAGGCAGCATACACCAGCTGATACGAGGCCCCAGATACATATACAACAGAGGACTGCCTGGTCTGGCATTAGTGAAAGAAGATGCACCTAACCTTCTAGAGACTTGATGCCCCAGGGAGTGGGGAGACCTGATGGGTGTGTGTGTAGTGGGGACATCCTCTTGGAGATAGGGATGAGGAGGAATTGGATGAGGAACTGTCGGAGGGTTAACCAGGAGGAGGCCATAACTGGACTGTAAAAAAATAATAATAAAAGCAATAAAAAATCATTATATAGTCAAGGATCATGTAAACTGTTGTGATTTTTTATAGAAATTGTAGGTTATGACACCTTTTCCATAATATTATAATTATCTTTATTTAAATTTTATGTCAGTATGGTTTAGGCCTTACAACAACCTAGGTAATGAGTTAGTGTAGCTGGCAAAATATACTAGACACTTTGTAAGAACTGATTGTTGTATGTGGTTAAGATTTGAAGATACAGGGTATAATGAGGGGCAAATAAAGGAATCACTCCAAGAACTTTCACTAGTATTAATGAATAAATCCATAAAAGAACATCCAGTGTGTGCTAAAACACAGTATTATAAAAATTACAAATTGTTACACATGTGCAGGAGAAATTAAATCACAAATAGCACAATAATGACCCTCTATTTTTTGAACAGGGCAAATAAGACAAAATGAATATTTTTAACTTTCTTTGAAAGCCCTAAATTGATTCATAGGTTAAATTCATAATAAAACTTAAAGGTATTACAGTGTAAATTGAGACTAATAAACTAAATATAACACACATTTCATTCAAGAATTACCAAGAAAGTTTATTCAACTTATAAAGACAAACCTAGAGAAGTCAAAATGTAAATCTTTTCATGAATCATATTGCTTCATACTTCAATATTTGTACACAAATTCTGAATTATAGGACCATATAATTGCACATTTGTCATTTTTAGACTATTTCAATACATTTGTCAGATAATTTTACTATACTGTTTTTCATATTTATAGCCTAACTGTAATGATTTGGTAAAGGACTCGTTTCATATTTATACTTATGTTATCACTCCTATATTTTCCTTTTAGATATTTTCAGTAAATGGAAAAACCAAGACACAGAAGTGTTAGACTAATGTTAAGTGCTTAAAAATTCTGGTCCATAAATGTTTAATGCTTAAAAACATTAGACACTCCTCCTATGCATGTAACATTCTGGGCAGATGTAGAGGTCAGAATAAAGGTTCGCCCTTGCAAGAGTTATGCAGAATCCCATGATACAAGGTGCATTGCCTTTTCTTAGTATCACTTCCAGCTCATACTTCTCACTACCAGTTAGCTACTTGACACAAAAGAGACTTTAGAAGAGAATGCAGGAAGCCAGGTAGAGCTGACCATTGCTTTCGTTCTTATTCTCTAAGGACTCTTATTTGTATATAACTCTTATCTGGACATAACTGCAAGTACATTTGCAAATTAATGTGGAACCACTACCCAGGTAACAGACAAATATATGCTGGGTGCTAACGACCCTTGTCTGTCAGAGGCTGTTATGGTCACTGACTAACCGTACTGCAAAGAAAAGCAGTCATTCAGTTGTGTAGGAAATCAAAGTTGTTAACTGTCATCTTGGTGTGCTTTGTTTTGCTGTGACAGAATACCACAGATGAAGTAGTATATATATATCTATATATATATGTATATATCTATATATACATATATATATAGATATATATATTTATAAACAATATACCCGAGCAATTTATATTTTATAAACAATGGAAACACTCCTACACCCACACATACACACATACACACAGATACTAGGAAGCAGGAAGAAAGGAAGGGGAGTAGCTCTCCATCCCTAGGCTAGTTAGCATGGCGTTTTAGAACATCACTGGGGAGAAAAATTCAGTCACCATGTTTATGCAATGCAGGCATAACTAAGCATTACTCAACTCCTACTTATGATCTAACATCATATTACTGTCATACTGGAAATTCAAAGCACTCATTTGCTTTCATGATGTTATACCTAATGATAGCACCTTGTAACTCTAGTGCCTAGTCTAGTCTTGCATCTACACCATTTCTCATACTTTGAAGACCTAGCATCAGTCATCTTCCTCAATTTCCAATTCACAAGTAGGAAGCATTCAAAAACATGTCTCCCCGTAGCTATACATTTAAATTTTAAAAAGAAACAGGAGAGACATCTAACACTAAAGAATCCAGGTGGGCCTTGTTAGTTACACTTCAGCCTTTTCACAAAATCCTTTCCAGTTCTGTATCTATTTTGTAGACAAAATGTTTCCATCTAGACTCATGCTTGTCTCAGCTTAGTCCATGAGGCTCTATTTCCTTTTCTCTTTTGGGTGATCACAACTGTTCTAGCATCTGAGGTCGTGTTCTCCTTGGGAGATCCCCTCTCAAATCTCCATGGTTTTTCCTCTTTACAGCACACTATAGAGTGTTTTGCAAGCTTTCTCAGGAAATAACCATGAAATAAGCTTCTATTATTGGAATTCACTTAACTATTTTTTTAATAAACAATTCAAGTACCAACAACTTTCACTTGCTCCTGATCCTAACTCTTTATTTTGCTGATTCATCTCCTTTATTTCTTTGAATCATGGGTAGCATGAAGTGTTATTACAAAAGTACCATCTTCATGCTAATAACTCTTATTTTTTCCCAAGAACTATTTACTACTCTTCTATAGCTTATGATATAAGCTCTCTTTTTTTTACTTACACTCTTTTCAGTATATTATTTATGTATATAACTATCATTTATGATAAATTACATATTATATACTTATATAGTATCAATTCACATATAAATATGTATATGTTAATGCACATATGTGTGTCTGCAATTGTACATGGATGTGCATGTGTGTGGAACCAGAAGATAGCATAGTTTGTCTTTCTCCATAATTTAGTTACTTTTTGAAGAAAGGTTCCTCACTAAACCTGAAGCACAACTTAATTTCCTGGACAGCCACCTCGTCTCTGTCTCTTATTCTCCAGCATCATTTCCTTCCTTCCTTCCTCCCTCTGTTCCTCCATCTGTTCCTTCCTTTTTTCTTTCTTTCTTTCTTTCTTTCTTTCTTTCTTTCTTTCTTTCTTTCTTTCTTTCT
>JADRCD010189929.1:22473-91654 GCA_019843815.1 Montemys delectorum
TCTTTCTTTCTTTCTTTCTTTCTTTCTTTCTTTCTTTCTTTCTTTCTAACATTGTTGATGAGCATCTCATCTGCAGTTTTCATCATTTTCCAACAAGAATTTTATTGAGTAATCATCTCCCCAGCACCTTTTATTTATGTATAATATACATTACTTACAATATTTATCTAAACTATTACACTGCCATTACCTCTTCTAAACTTAAGAATTCAATGTTGTAAAATTTCTGCATTTTCTTCCATTTCTAAAAACAGATTTTACTTACTTTCAGTTTCTCTGTCTTGCAAGTACAGTGACAGAACACAACTATCAGAAAAGATACTACTGGAGTACCCCACTCCTGGGCATATGCCCAAAAGATGTTCCAACATATAACAATAGCACATGCTCCACTATGGTCATAGCAGCCTTATTTATAATAGACAGAAGCTGGAAAGAACCCAGATAGTCCTTAGCAGAAGAATGCATACAGAAAATGTGGCACATTTACACAATAGAGTACTACTAGCAATTAAAAACAATGACTTCATGAAATTTGCAGGCAAATTAAAGAACTAGAAAATATCATCCTGAGTGAGGTAACCCAATCAGAAAAGTACACACATGGTAAGTACTCATTGATAATTGGATATTAGCCCACAAACTCAGAATGCCCAAGATACAATTCACAGACCACGTGCAGCTAAATAAAAGGAAGACCAAAGTGTTGGTGCTTCAGTCCTTATAAAAGGGAGAACAAAATACTCAGGGAAGGTAGAGGATGGGAGGGATATAGAAGGAAGAGAGGAGGAAGAAAGGAAAAGGGAGACAGGATCAGGTATGGGAGGAGATGAGGATGATATACAGAGAATCAGGTAATTGAACAGAGGTATTTAGCAATGGAGGATGGGGAACTAGGGGTAGCCACCAGAAACTCCCAAACACCAGGAAAGCAAGAGACTCACAGGACCCAACAAGGATGACACTAGTTGAAATATCCAAGAAAGGGGAGAGACAACCTGTAGAGATCATATCCAGAGTTTAGGCATGGCTACCATTTGAGGGATGGGGCCACACACCCTTCTCAAAATTTTAACCCAGAATTGCTCCTGTCTAAAGGAAATAAGGGGACAAAGTGTGGAGCAGAGACTGAAGGAAAGGCCATCCAGAGACTGCCCCACCTGGGGATCCATCTAATATACAGATACCAAACCCGGACACTATTGCAGATGCCAAGAAGTGCTTACTGACAGAAGCCTGATATAATTTAATTGTCTCCTGAGAGGCTCTGCCAGACTATGACCAACACAGATGCAGATTCTTGAAGCCAACCATCAGACTGAGCATGAGGACCTGAATGAAGGAGTTAGGGAAAGGATTGAAGGGGCTTAAGGGGTTTGCAACCCTATAGGAAGAACAAAAATATCAACCAATCAGACTCTACAGAGTTTCCAGGGACTAAACCACCAACCAAAGAGTACACATGGAGGGAGCCATGACTCCAGCTACACATATAGCAGATAACCACATTATCTAGTGTCAATGGGAGTTGAAGTCCTTGGTCCCGTGAAGGTTTGATGCTCCAGTATAGGGGAATGCCTTAGTGAGGTTGTAGTGGGTGGATTGGTTGGAGAGCATCCTCATAAAAGCAGGGGGAAGGAGTATGGGATAGGAGGTTTGTGGAGGGGAAACAAAGAAAGGGGATAACATTTGAAATGTAAATAAATAGAAATAAAAAAGATACATAACATCATGATCATGTTTCTAATGTTCTTATAGAGCAACAAGATTGTTAAGTGACATGTTTCATTTTGCAGGAATTGTAGACAAAAACTACATTAACACTTGTAAAGAGAATAGTATTCTTTTCTTTCTGTTACCAGGTTTTCAAAACACCAATCCTCATCCATATTCTAGATCTGTCCTAATAGTGGTATCTCATAAAATACTCTATTCTCTATTCAACAAAATAAAACAAGCCATCGTGACAAACCTTAGTGGGAATATAAATACTAGCTGAAATGGGGGAATATTTCTTACATCTATAATAATTTCAAGAGACAAAAATCATTACAGGGCATCACTTTATTTTATGTTGTCATTTTTAACCTTTCTTGTCTGTAGAGAACATGAGAAAGCACACAGGAAAGTCATTGGTAGCCTGAGTTTCAAATCAAAACATCTTGTTTCTCATATTTAATTTCTAATTGGAATATGTCCTAGCTGTACGATAATAGTTAGTCTCCAATATTTTTGGAAAATAGTATCCAGCTGTGCTCTTAATAGTGTTTGAGATGGTCTGAGAATTATCTATGTATCTAAGGATTAAATGAGTTAAAATTCAGGAATGTTTATCCAAAGTTTATATCATATTTGTTTATTTAATAATTAGACACAAAAATCAAAGAAATATATTTACTTTCTAATAGACCCCTGAGAAAATTTGAATTTTAGTAATTTGTAAAAACTATTAATTGCTATTGTCACATAAATATAGCAGCAAATTTAATCACGTCTTTTAGTGTTCTTGAATTGGAAGTCAACAAATGATTGCCTGACATAGTATAGTAGCTTCTAAAGTACAAATTCAATACTATATTCCAAATTTCTGTTTAACTATCATCATTAAATCTGAACTGGTCCGTATTTTGTATAAAGGAGCATCTTCCCACCTTAGTCCTAATGAGTAAAATGAAAAAATATTTTTCAGTATGAAGTGATATAGCATGATTAACTTACTCTTTTAAATAAGTTAAATAGGCTGCAATTTCAATACAGACTACTAAACAAAAGCCTTGATTATAGCAGAATTTACTCTTATTCTATTGATAAAAATATTCATTAACAAATTTAACCTTTTTGCACCACTAAAAAGTGGCTTTGTAAGTCTGGAGAGATGCTTTAGTTTTTTCAACACACTTGTGGAAATTCTGTTCCAAGCACCAATATGGTAGCTCACAACCATCCATAATTCCAGATCCAGGGGATCTGACACCCTCTTCTGATCTCCATCTGCACAAGGCATGCATATAGTACACAAAAATATACATAGGCAAAATAAATCTAAAAAAATGATTTTGGAAAGTTTAGAAAGTATCATCCACTTTCAGATGTTCAGAAATGGCCTGCTAAAGTGATATTTTAAAATCAGTAGTCTTTATTATACACAATAAGCATAATCTGATGCCACTTCCCATATCAATAAATTGTGTTTGAACTTTCCTTCTTAAGATTCAAGTGCCTTGGAGACAATGTAGCTATTTGAATACTAATTGTGATACTGAATCTTACTTTTTTATTGACTGTCACATCAGCAACAATATGCTTCTTTCCATAGAACCCAATGGGAAAAATGATTTTAGTATGAAAATATTTATTTTGTTCTCCTTATTTTAGTACATGACACATTGAAGATTATTACATCTAAACTTAGTACCAAGGTTCAACAAAATATATGCACTGAAAAAAGTAGTCAGTAGGTTTCATTTAATATCCAATACTCAGAGTGCTGTCATTGTGACCAACAGTATCATTTCATCATTTACATATCTCTCCCTGAATACTTCTTCTTTGAACATATTACCTTTTGCACTGCCAATTTCATTACAAGTTTATTTTCTCAGATAACTTCCTCTCGGTTCTTATATTTTCATGGCTTCCACACGGAAAATTTCCAGATGTCAGGACATGATAACTTCATCATAGTGTGCTTACCATGGCTTTCAATCCTCTATCTTGTTTTACAGTTTAGTTTTTATATCCACACTTCTGAATGACTAGATTATTTCATAGTTATGTGTCACTCTTCTCTCATCACCATGTGTTAAACAGTATTTTCTTGGAAAGGAAGCTTGTCAAAACATAGAATATAAAAAGGTAGTAAAAGAGAATAGAAGAGAAAAGAGAGGTGAAACACCCTATTCTTCCAGGAAGTACTTTAACACAGGAAATAAACAATTCAAAATAGCTTCAGGAAGTTCCTAAAACTGATGGATAAGATTCACTGGGATCTTCACTCCCAAAGAAAACGTGAAAATTAAAAACTGCAGAATATTTATTATATGAGCCTAGAAGAAGCAAATAATTGCCAATTGCATAGAAGAAACAAAGAATAGCCAGGTTGAGTGGAAGAGGCTGAGACCAGCTCAACTACCTAAGAGGAAAATCTCCAACCTTTGAGCTACATACAGTCTGTGCAGTATATCCCAAGTTTTCGTCATTTTCGTTCCTGTAACTCATCATCCAAATTTCTGTGTGTAATCCAAAAGAAAACTCATTGGTTTACCCACTTGGTGACCACAACACTAAGATACGTTTATAACTTCAGAGACCTCAAGTTTACTGGGCAAGATTTTGTAGCTTTCATAGTCAATAAAAAGTTATCATTCATATGCAAAATTCATTATTTTCACTCTTTTCATCTTTAAAAGTACTCTGCAAGTAATTTTATGGTATTCTAAGTAAACACAACATACAGAGGTAATATTGTTTTCTCTTGATGAATTTTATGATATTAAGAGATGGACTAGCTTACCTCATGTTTGCATGGAAAGAACAATACATAAATTCATTTCAAACTTTAGAACTCAATTTTTGATAGTATTTATGAGGACATAATTTATTGTCATGAACTGTTTGTCTACTACATTGCTATTGGAAATTTGTTTACTTTGTGATATCTTTTTAAATAAGTACTAAATTTTAAAATGCTTCTTTTGAAGATAATGTTAAAATAAATATTTTTCAATTAAAATAATGCATGATTTTTAGCTAACAAGTTACTTTCCCTTTAATTCTCTACTGATCATTTAACACTGGGAGGGCATATGACATATTTATCAAAGTGTGATGAAAACATTGCAAGAAATATTTTATCTAATAGAGATAAAGACCATTATAGAAAACATGAATAATAAAAGGTAGATTTCTGGAACCTAGTCCCAATAGTTATATCTTCAAGTAATTCCTATACTTAAGGCTCAGAGAAGAATATAGAAGAGGAAAACAAAAGATTGTAAGAGTCAGATGGTAAGAGAGTTGGCTGTCAAACTGTCTTGTAGTAATGCTAGAAGCTATACCCATAAAACCTCACCAATATGAATACCTCACACAAACTCAACTAGGACAACAATATACTTCCAAAAGTGGTTGGGAAAAAAGCCACCAAGCCTTATTCCTATACACAGAAGTGTAGGCAATTAAGAAATGCTAAGAATAGGAGAAATACTTTATCTCAGAGAAGAACAAAACAATTTTTATCCAATACAAAATGGTCAGACCAGAAAGCATTTATAGAATTAACAAATTATAGACTGTACAGTTTCATTTAGGTATATATACAGGCATGCACAGACACACACGTGTATATATATGTATACATACACACACACACACACACACACATAAAGGTAAGAAATAAATGAAAATAGAGATCATGAATGTGATTTGGAGAAAGCAAGGCTATGGGAGATAATAGATAATTATATGGTAGTCTTAGAAATGAAGCAAAATTTTATAAGACTAATACCTATGTATAAGATAAAAATAATTCTGTTTAAATGCATATTTTTGCCAATAAAAATAAAGTATGTGACCAAAGTAATAGTTACAGTGATAAATGGTACATATGTAAATGATAAACATGAAGACAATTGTTTCTTTGCATGAATCACATAAGTACGATTTATCCACAGTTAATTTTCAAGTTATGTAAGACTGAATATACAAACTAATACAAATTATAGTGCAGTGTTAAAATTTTTATTAATCTAAAGTAGGAACTTGAAATTTAGTTGGGTTTTACAGTCATTTAATAGTTTGTATCCTAAAGTAAGACTTTAGAATTATTTTTATTATATGTAAAATATGAAAGAAACACTAATTTGAATTGATAGATAATTGTCCCTATCTTTGTTTCAGTATAGCATCTTTTAAAGAATCATAAAACATTATATGCACAATAATCTCTTGGCTTTCTGTTGTCCCGAAAAATTATTTATTTATTTTTCCCTTGAGTCCTCTTAGACTCTTCATAGGTGTTGGGCTAACATGCCAAAAACTATTATGACTTTTTAATTGATATTGCATAATGCTTCAGAGAGTCACAGTGTGAAGCGTTGTCTTCTATCCACCTATAAGAATGGCTACTATCAGCTGCTACACAAAACAAAATTTTGCAGACATCATTTTTATTGCCAAATAAAAAAGATTTTGCTAGTATCTGCTTTGTGCTCTCACCTTGGGGATGCTGTTGTGCTGAATAATTCAAGTCATAAACAAAATCTTTCAACATGATTCTTTTCCCTTCAATCCTGAAACATTTGCCAAGGTACTAATGTTCTCCAGCTACATTCAAGTTCTTCATTATAGTTAAAACAACTGTCCTCACAAATAAAATATCCTCTAGGACTTATGAAAACTATATGACCAATAGTATTTTTTATAAATAGATAAAATTTCCTTTACAAGAAAACTATAACCATGGAGATGCCAGTGGCAGATATTCTATATCACCAGTATAATCAGATCACAGTTTTAATGGACTTTATTATTTATAGATATAGTAGAATGGTACCAGAATTATCTAATTTTTACATACATATTTATAATTTCATGGGAATATTTAAACAAACAGTGATAAAATGAGTAATTTATATGATATCAAGTCCACTACTGTTAAGTTAGATCTGAATCATAAGAAGGCTGGAATGAATCAAGAATAGCTAACTGTCTGAATATATGTTCTTTACAATACAAACACCAAAATAATTATTTGTATATGAACTAGAAGTTAGAAGTGACAAAAAAGAAATTATAAATTGTGTCTTTTCCCTCCTTAAACTGAGATCAATCAGTTGTTTTCATAAATCACTCTGTAAGCCCCACTATGAAGGATTTTGTTATTATACTAAGATTAAATCTAAGTTTTAAACTAAAACTTTTCCTGTGAGTCCATGGTCATCCATCTTGAACTCCGATCATGTAGGAAGACATAGGTAGAAGTATATTAAATCTGACAAATGACCTCCCATGTGCAAAGGAGGAAATAAAGATTCATTCTCTGTGTTTGTGAGATCATTTTGATGAAAGGAAGGCTAATTGAGGATGACATACATTCTAAATCTAATTCAAATCAGCATTTTTACATGAAGACTCATCATATTTCCAATGGTACCACAAAACAGCTTAGTAAAGACATTTGGAATTTGATACTTGGAATTTTTTTAATGCTTCATCAGAACTGACATTTTTAGTGGTAATGACTTTCCAATCTCAGTATTAGTCAAAGTGGGTATCTGTGGTATTTTATACATTTTATTGAAGAAGAAGTTTTTGTTCTTTAGCATAATTAAGTCTTATGTTGCAGAGAAAATTACAACTAATACATGATTATGCTCAGGAAATGTGTAGAAAGTGCCAACACAGGGTTTCTTACAGTAAAAGCAAATCACCTTGAAATGATTAAAATGTAAAATTATGAAGGACTCACTGCGTGGCATTCAAAAATAATCGTATTCCAAGACCAAGAAGCACCATTGTTGTTTTTAAAATGAAAAGGTGATTGCTAACTCTTTCCTCTTTAAATGCTCCAAAATCAGCATTAATGTTATCTTATTAACACACATTTACCAGCTCAACTCTTTTAAAAGACACCTCATCTTTTATCTAGTAGAGAGTTTTGTTAATTCTGCAAATTTCATAATATGAATGTCATTTGTTAAAAGTCAGGTCACTATATTTTTATGTATAGATCAAATTGCATCTGATTGTATTTATCCTATGGAAAACTCAACCATATTAGACATACTGAAACCATATTAGACCTACTGAAAATGAGAGAGAAAAATTATCCAGTAACTCTTATTTTAAAAACTATATTAGACTTATACTTATGTTTAAAAAAATATTTCCACGCTAACCAATAGTGTGACTACTCCATATACACATATCATAAATATGAGCTATGCATGTAAGTGTATTTCCATCTTTATCATGTACTTCTGGATTTACTGCAAAGTGAAACAAAACCTCCTTTATATATTCAGCCATATAAATTTGGTTTGAAATTATTTTCAGATAGATGTATTTATGAAAATTTCCATGAAAATATTGAAATGAACCTGTTCTTTTTTAACCTTTAATTTTAAACTCAAAAAACCAATATTTTGCAAATATTTTTCATTATTGGTATAACTCAGCTTCATAGCTGTATAAAATCTCAGCTTCTCTGGGTGACTGGATTAATTGCCATAACACATAATGTTGAGCACAAGGCTATGTGCTTGATACATGGCTTGATTTGTATCACTCAGTCCTCTCAATACTTCTTTGAAATAAAGACTAATTATCTGATGATTAGTGAGGGGTTATGGTATTTAGCAATGTGGTTGGGGAAGTGGGGGTAGCCACCAGAAAGTTCCAGCTGCCAGGAAAGCAAGAGACTCCCAGGACCCAACAGGAATAACATTAGCTGAAATATTCAAGAAAAGGGAAAGAAAACCTGTAGAGACCATATCCAGAGTTTAGGCATGGCTACCATTTGAGGGATGGGGCCACACACCCTTCTCAAAATTTTAACCTAGAATTGCTCCTGTCAAGGGAAATAAGGGGACAAAGTGTGGAGCAGAAACTGAAGGAAAGGCCATCCAGAGACTGCTCCACCTGGGGAATCCATCCCATATATAGACATCAAACCTGGACACTCTTGCTAATGCCAAGATGTGCTTCCTGACAGGAGCCTGATATAATTGTCTCCTGAGAAACTCTGGCGGAGCCTGATGAGGATGCTCTCAGCCAAGAATTGGACTGGGCATGGGGACCACAATGAAGGAGTTAGGGAAAGGACTGAGGGGGCTGAAGGGAATTGCAACCCCATAATGAAAACAAAAGTATCAACCAACCAGACCCCACCAGAGCCCCCAGGGACTAAACCACAAACCAAAGAGTACACATGGAGGGACGCATGGCTCCAGCAACATATGTAGCAAAGTATGGTGTTGTCAGACATCAATTGGAGGAGAGGCCCTTAGTCCCGGGGAAGCTCGATTCCCCAGTGTAGGGGAATGCCAGGACAGTGAGGTGGGAGTAGATGGGTGGATGAGCACCCTCATAGAAGCAGGGAGAGGAGGGATGGGATAGAGGGTTTGCGGAGGGAAAACTGGGAAAGGGGATAACATTTGAAATATAACAATGAAATATCCAATAAAAGAAAGAATATAGGTTGCTCTTCACAAACTGACAGCAAGGCTCCATTGGTGAGGATAGCACCTAAGAACCTCATTGAATATTGAAAAGTCAAGCAGATGCCTACAGAGAGCTGTCATTTATATGCTCTAACATCTTTGGTACAGGAAGGTACTGGGCATGCTATAAAAAATGAAATGCAAACACCCACCTAGCTATAAACCATATGATTAACAATGGTGTTTTGCCTGCATGTTATATAGGGATTTTGTTGTTGTTGTTTGTTTGTTTGCCTACAAGACAGCCAAGAATTGTGCAAAGGAATGAGAGACTTTGGAACTTTCAGCCTTAAAAGACATTTCTCTATTAAATCTGTACTGGCTGATTTTGTGTGTCAATTTGACACAAGCTGGAATTATCACAGAGAGAGGAGCCTCCTTTGAGGAAATGCCTCCATGAGATCCAGCTGTAAGGCATTTTCTCAACTAGTGATCAAGTGTGGGAGGGCCCATTGTGCGTGGTGCTATCCCTGGGCTGGTAGTCTGGGGTCCTATAGAAATGCAAGCTGAGCAAGCCAGAGAAAGCAAGCCAGTAAGGAACATCCCTCCATGGCCTCTACATCAGCTCCTGCTTCCTGACCTGCTTGAGTTCCAGTCCTGACCTCCTTTGCTGATGAACAGCAATGTGGAAGGTTAAGCTGAATAAACCCTTTCCTCCCCAACTTGCTTCTTGGTCATGTTTTGTGCAGGAGTAGAAACCTCAACTAAGACAAATTGTCAACAGTATAGTGTGGTGTTTCTATGACAACTTGGCCATGTTTTAGGAAGGATTGTGGAAGGACTTTGGAATTTTGGGTAGAAGAGTCATTGGGTGTTAAGAACTATGTGGGATGTTCCATAGGAGCTTGGAAGATAATGTTGAGAGCAGTGCAAACAATGGAGGCCTGACTTGTGAAATTTCGGAGGGAAAATTAAAGACTCTTATCAGGGCCATTGCTGTTTTGATTCTAAAGATTCTGTGGTTCTAGTTAGCTGGAGCTGAAGAATCAGCTGTGATTAACAAGATACCAGAACTACAAAAAACAAAACTTTTGCATTACTGGGACTATTGATGCTGGTTAGCTGGAGCTAAGAAATTAGTTGTGATTGAGAATAGACCAATATCATTGAGGTAAAATCTTTTGGGAAGTGTTTTCTGAGAACACAAAGTGACTATGTTCCAGAGATCGCCAAGGTTGTACCTTATGCTGCAGTTGGATTTGATAATGTGTAAGAGTTATCCAGGTGGTCCTGGTTTAAAGCATAAAGGGATCATGAATAGCAGCTGAGGCTTCACCCTGTGAGAGACCATGGAAGGCCATTGGTGAAGGTGTAGCCTCAGTTGCAATTAATGGGCCAGGACTGAAGGGGGTCATGCAAAGGAGTTGAGGCTTGGCATCAAGAAGAGAGCCTATGACAGACTATTGGTGAAACCTAAGATAAAATCCCTTCCCTTAGGGCATAGAAATATTTAGGGCATAGAAAGAAATACTTAGGGCATAGAAAGAGGAGGCAGAATGAGTACAAGAACCAGAAGGAGTAGATACACAAAGAAAAGAAGGTTTCCTTAATCAGCATGATCAAAGCATGTATGAGTCATGAGACTGAGGCAGCATGCACAGGATCTGCAGGGCTCTGCACCTGGTATTCTGCATAGATACTATGGCTTCCAGCCTGCTGTTTATGGGATTCGTGGGTGTTTGGATAAGTGGAGGTCTCTGATTCTTGTGGCTTCTCTTAGGCCTGTTTTTTTTTTTTTTTTTGAATAAGACACAGAAAGGGAGTGGATCTGAATGGGAAGATACTGGGATTATCTTGGAGCAGTAGAGAGGAGAAACCAAAATCAGGATATATTATGTGACAAACTCTATTCTTAATAAAAGGAAAGAAGTAAAGGTGCATTTGTCTTCAAATGGTATGAACTTGCTTGGCTTTTTCAAAGTTTACTTTTTTTTTAAAAAACTTATTCACTTTATATTTTCCCTACTGTCCCTATTCCAGTCACCCCTTCCCAAAATTGGTCCTCCCTCCCCCATCCCTTCTCCGATGAACTAGTGGGGGCCTCCTGGGTTTCCTTCCCCACCCTGGCACAAGTTTCTGTGTTATAGGAACTTCCTCTCCCACTGAGGCCAGACAAAGCACCCCAGCTAGTAGAACATATCCCAAGTACAGGCAACAGCTTTTGAGATAGCCCCTATTCCAGTTTTTTTAGGATCCACTTGAAGGTCAAGCTGCACATCTGCCTCATATGAGCAGGGAGGCCTAGGTCCAGTCCATGTATGTTCTTTGGTTGGTGGTTCTGACTCTAAAAACCCCAAAGATCCAAGTTAGTGGACTCTGTTTGTCTTCCTGTGGAAGCTTGCAATGCTTCCTCCTACTTTTACGCAAGAGTCCCCAAACCCCATCCACTGTTTGATTGTGGGTGTCTGCATCTATTTGAGTCAGCTGCTGGGGGGAGCCTCTCAGAGGCCAGTATGATCCTATCTACAAGCATAACAGAGTATCATTAATAGTGTTAGGGATTGGTGCTTGCTTGTGAAATGAGTCTTGAATTGGGTGTGTTATTGGTTGGCCTCTTTCTCAGTCTCTGCTCCCTCCTCCATCTTACAACCATCAGAATGGAAAAAAAGAAAAAAAAAAGAAAACTCATGTGGAGCAAAGGGAACACTCCTCCATTGCCAGTGGGAATACAAATTGTACAACCACTTTGGAAATCAATTTGGCATTTTTCTCAGAAAATTGGGAATAGTTCTACCTCAAGATCCAGCTATACCATTTCTGGCATATATCCCAAATGATACTGCAACATCTCACAAAGACAGTTGGTCAACTATGTTCATAGCAGCTTTATTCATAATACACAGAAACTGGAAACAACCTAGATGTTCCTTAACTGAAGAATAGATAAAAAAAAATGTTGTCACAATGTTGTACACAATGGAATACTATTAAGCTATTAAAAACCAAGACATCATGAGTTTTGTAGGCAGATGGATAGAACTTGAGAATATTATCCTGAGTGAAGTTAGCCATTCCCAAAATGACATTCACTTAGAAGTGGATATTAACTATAAAGTACAGGTAACAACTTACACTCCACAGATCAAAGAAGCTAAAGAAGAAGGAAGTGCCAAGCAAGGAAGCTTGAATCTCACTTAAAAGAGGCAGATGGAGGGAGTAAATTGGCAGAGAGTAGAGATGGGGAGAGCAGTGGGGTTTCAAGGTCAGGCATGGGGAAGGACAGGAGAGATGTCTAGATGGCCATGAAAAATGAATGGAAATCTGAAAGTGATGGGGAGTTCAGAGGTGAGGTAGGGGGGCATCTCCAGGACAAGACAGAAATATGGGATAATGCAGGTTCCCAAGAATCAGTGGGGACATGGGGTGACCTTAGCTGTGACTCACAACACTGGGGATATGAAACCTAAAGATGCCACCTCCTGTAGCCTGGAGCATTGCTTATTTTTAAAAATGTCTCAGGTCTCTTTGTTCTACTAACATTTCTGATTTTTTTCATATATCTCTATGTTATATTTCTTTTTTTCATTGTTGTTTTTTTACTAAAAGAGATCTTTTTCATACAATATATTCTAATTACAGTTTCCCTTCCCTAATCTCCCAGATCCCTATCACCTTTCTTTCCATTCAATCCCACAACCATTTTTCTCATGTTAGAGAATGATTATGCATCTAAAAATAATAATAAAATGAAATAAGATAACAATCAAGAAAAAGACATCTCCTTCAAATATCTATGTATTTTAATAAGCTTCTACTAGAGTTGGATTTGATAAGACCCCTTCCAAATTCCTGTAGTTTTATCTATACTTTCTGGTATTGCCTCCCTCACTCAACCACTCTCCCCCTCCTCTTTTGATCCTCCAATCCAGTGACCACTAGATCCCTTTAAACACTTAAGAGGCTATTCTATACCACTACTAGGGAGAATCATCCATCTGCTGAGTACTTTATTACTCTGCGATTATGAGGATTGCAACCTGTTTGCTGAAGATTTAAGATCTAACATCCACATATAAGTGAATACATACACTATTTGTCTTTTGGGATTAGGATAACTTGCTAGGGATGATTCTACTCTAGTTCATTGACAGATACTTCTATTACTGTGATTTCAACATTCTCTCTGCTGATTTGGATCTGAGATTCTTTTCTGTTGTGAATTAGACATATTTTGAACTATATTTTTACTTAAAATAAGGGAGTTTCTTTAATAAAAATTTGAGAATTAAAAAATTAGAATAGTAAACAATGATGAGTAGCTTGAATCTTATTGTTGAGTAAAAGTGAAAATGTCAGACCCTAAAGTGATCTAAGCCTCTATCTTAATGCTTAAAGGATTATCAGGAACTCTATCTGTGTACCTATGAGAAAAATAGTTTTAAAAACTTACAGTTTTTTTGTAATGTGGATGTCATGGGCTTATAATATGTCATATGTTTTTTATTGAAAATATATTCTGATTACTCTTTCCATTTCCCCATCTTCTCCTAGATCCTCCCTCTCCCCACCCAACATTTGTTCTCAATCATCTATGAAAACCAGAAAATACATCTATGAAAATCAAAGAATAATAATTACAAATGAAAAAGATAAAAAACCCAACAGGACAAAATGAGCAAACAAAGATATTTTTAAAAAGAGACAAAGAAAAAGTGCAAGAATGTACAGATGAAAAGACACACACATAAATCTCACAGACTATTAAGAAACTAGACTTTAAAAGCATAAGACCTATTAAGATGAGGCTTCCCTGGAAGGCTTCAAACTTCTATTAGAAATCCTTTCTCTCCCAGTCTATGAAGGCACAACCATATGCATCCCACAATAACTATTTGTCTGCCTAAGATATTTCATCTGTTTATTCCCATCTGAGACAGCTCTGATTATCCAGAGATATGCCCATCAAATTATTTTATTCAAATAATTTGCTCAAAACCCATGCCTCTTTTAGGTCTTATTATTCTTTATTTGACTTTGAATGGATGGATATGAAAAGAATATAGACTCTTAATTGCTGATGTTCAAGCAAAAGCCTGTGTGTTGATAACATCCAGAAATTCAATGTCACAGGATTATTTTTTCTGACTAAAGTGACAATATAAACATTAAACAATTTGAAATAATATAGACATCATAATTTAGAAATTCTGATTCCTTTAACTACACTTCTTATACTTTCATGCTCTCCCTGTTTCAATTTTAGTCTAAAACTGAATACCTTGATAACCTGAAACAGAGTTATCTATGTTTAGACAGGCCTGCATGTAGAAATTTAAAAAAAACAAAAAACAAAAACAAAAACAAAAAAGACTAGTTTCTTAGAAAAAAAATCTTTCTATGAAAGATTTCTTTAGACTTCTTCTTACATCTGTGAGAGTTTTGGTCTGTCACTTGAAAATCATCAAAAATGCTGCCTGTGTTGTATCTGTTTTGTGAACCCCAAAAGAGCACAATGGAATAGACTTCGATGCAATCACACTAGGGTCTTTATTACAAGCTCGTGCTTGGGCTTCACTGTAGTCTCTGACACAGCAAAACTGGAGGGCGAAGTCTCAAGCTCTCATTGGGACAAATTTTTATAGGAAATGGTAAGCATATGAGGAGGTTTCTAGAGTGGCACACATCTGATTGGAGGACCATTATGGAAGTTTGTTGCCATTTAACGTGCTGGGGTGAAACCATAAACTTGACTTCTGCTTTCCTCTGGATTGGTGGTTGTTAGGAAGTGGAGTGGCAGGGGTAGGCTTATAACCCAGAAACTAGTATCAGGTGTCAGCTTGTTAGTTAATTCAAGTTTAATCTTAGGTTAGGTTCTCTAAGATGGAGTCTGAATCGAAGATCTAGTCTCTCACCTGCTCATCTGCTTTCTAAACAGATCTATTTTCTTCCCCCCAACTCACCATAAAATAAATATTTATTAGGTATTTGGAAATTTCAATCAATAGACCCTCATTTCTCTTTTACACTCATTTTTCTTTCCTCCCAGAAATCCACTCCCATCATTTTGCTCCCCTACAAAAAAAAAAAGAGAAAAAGAAACCAAGTCCCATTTGTATTGGCCATGTCCTTACTCTTTAGAGCAGTGTCAAATTTCTGGTGGCCAACTTCTTAAAGAAAACTAAATTCTTCCCCATACCCCAGTTAGAAGCCATTTACTGAGAAGTGCTTCACTTTAGCATCTTTACTACAATTTTTTCTTCTTTTTATTTCTTCTTTATTTATTTATTTTTTTTACAGTTCAGAATTTATCCTCCTCCCACTCTACTCTCTTACTGTTCCGCATCATATACCTCCCCATACTGCGCTCAGGTCTCCACGAGGATGTCCCTACCCCCTAACCCCCATGTCACCAGACCTCCCCATTTCCTGGAGTCTCAAGTGTCTTGAAGGTTAGGTGCATCTTCTCTGACTGAGTCCAGACCTGGCCTTCCTCCACTGTATATGTGTTCAGGGCCTCATATCAGCTGGTGTATGCTGCATGGTTGGTGGCTCAGTGTCAAGGATCTTAAGAGTCCAGGTCAGTTGAGACGGCTGGTTTTCCTACAGGGCAGCCCTCCTCTTCAGCTTCTTCCAATCTTTCCCTAATTCAACCACAGGGGTCACCAGTTTCTTCCCATTGGTTGGGTATAAATATCTGCATCTGATTCTTTCAGCTGCCTTTTGGAAGTCATGATGGGCCCCCGTTTGTAAGCACACCATAGCATCAGTAATTTTGTCAGGCCTGGGGCCTCTCCCTTAGCTGGATTCCAATTTGGGCCTATCACTGAACCTCCTTTTCCTCAGGCTCTTCTCCATTTTTGCTCCTGCAGTTCTTTCAGACAGGAACAATTCTGGGTCGTAGGTTTTGACTATGGGATGGAAACCTCACCCTTCCACTTGATGCTCTGTCTTTCTACTGGAGGTAGACTCTACAAGTTCCTTCTCCTTACTGTAGGGCATTTCATCTAAGGTCCCTCCCTTTGAGTCCTGAGAGTCTCTCACCTCCCATGTCTCTGGAACATTCTAGAACATTCCCCCACCTCTTACCTCCCTAGGTTGAGGTTGCCTGTTTCCATTCTTTCTGCTGGCCTTAAGGCCTCAGTCCTGTCCCCTCCTCCCAATACCTGACCATGTTCCCTTCTTCCCCTCCCTGTCTCCTTTCCCACCCAGATCCCTCCCTCCTTCCCCGCTCCTGTGATTGTTTTCTTCTTCCTCCCAAGTGGAGTTGAGGCATCCTCACTTAGGCACTTTGGCTTGTTAACCCCCTAGAGTTCTGTGGATTGTATCCTGGACATTCTGTACTTCTTTGGCTAATATTACTTATTAATTAGTACATACCATGCATGTCGTTTTAACTCCGACAATTTTTAAGGACTCTTTTCAATTGCTTCCTGTTTGATATATTTCTTTGGAGGGGGGTGTCACAGAAGCCTTCAATTTCTCTCATTTTCAATTATGGGTCTACAGAAACAATACTACTCAAGGAAATAAAAACCTTCTTTGCAAATAGAAGCAAGTGGCAGCATGAATCATAAAGTTCCATGAGATTTCCAGTGGCCATGAACATTAACGTGGTCTCCAGGAGCAGCATGGACCATAAATTCCAAAACAGCTTCTGGACCTGTTGTTGCTTATTTTGCATGCTCTCAAGAGTCTTGTCTCCATGAATCTAAAGGCTGCCCTTTCCCATAATTTGGTGATTAATACATTTATTCTTTATTGAGTTATTCTATATTGACCCCCGAAGGAGAATCAAGAAGTCATCTTTTAAGTATCTTCCTCTTCCACCAATCAATGCATCGCATCCTTTGTGTCTTATTTCTTGCTTTCTAAAGGCTTCTGTTTATTTCTCCCTTGTCAGAATCTTGCTTATTATTGGTGTGAAGTATCATTCAGGGTTGTAGTTCTTAGGTGCTTTCTTCAACTTTGGCACCTCATCCTCTGCCTGTGGGATTTATCTTAGTTGAAATTAATTGGATCTTCTGAAAACTATACAAATATATTTCATACATAGAAAATACTTTGATCCTTTCCTTTTTCTTTTGTAAACAACTACACATATATCTCCAAGTATCTGTTAAGCGTCATGTATGGGCATCCCTTTACTCCATCTTCTCTCTCTCTCTCTGTCTCTCTCTCTCTCTGTCTGTCTCTCTGCTTTATATTCATAATGAATTTATTTTCTTCCCTGATTCCTATGTTTCCTCCTGATTCGCATCATTATATGGATTATTGCTTCTTTTCTAAATCTCCCCTTCTGCTTGGCCTACTTGACTTTTGCTTATCTTACCTCACTTTTAGACCATAACAAGAATATCTGAAACTTTGTTAAAAGGAAAATATATTTTCACAGTTCTGAAAAACAAAGATGAAGTTCCGTAAGGATTGGAGGTTCTATAAGAAAATGCCTCATTTTTGCTTCTCTGCAAACACCTTGTTGCTGTCTCCTCCAGGGGACAGTGTAGTGTCCTCACATGCAAAAGAAAAAACTAGGACAAGAGATAGAAACATGTAGCATCAAGGCCTTGAAAACAGACCATACGAGATAAAACCTCTATAAAGCCTCCTTTATGAAGGAATTAAATCACTCATATAAAAATGATTATGATTAAATAATTTCCTCTAAAAGAAACCGTCTTAAAGTCATCTGAGTCTTGGGTAGGACTCAATACTGATTTTGGCCCATACAAAAATCCTGCCATTGTGACTCTCTCCTCACAATCACACATTTGCCCTTCTGCAGCCACAGTTTATGTTTTTGTCAGTTAATTTTTATCTTATTGCAGATAGAAAGTATGAAAACACAGAAAAAATGCTGAAACCATAACAAAAATTTGTAGTATATCCACATTAACCAAGTCCAGAAATCTTCCTATCTTTGATACCCACACAACCAACAAAAATCTGTATTAGGTATTATATGAAATCTAGAGTGGAATTTATGCATGTGTAGATATATCTGTAGTTATATGCAAATACTTGTCACTTTATATGAATGGGGCTAAAGAATCCACAGTTTTTTACTCTTTAAAATTACTGGACAAAATTTTTGCAAACAGCATGGGGCAAATACCTGTACAAAATGTATAACCCAGAAATAAGTTGGGTTATATGCTTGAAACCAAATACTACAAAGCATGACAGACTTATTGACCTATATATTCCATCAGTGCAGGAAAAGTCATACATATTTCTGAGATATAAAGTTATAACTACCTCATGCTAATATAATGTTTTCAGATCTCCCATCTAATATACTTAAATCTGATACATAAATAGCACTCATAAACCAAAAATCCTAAAGAAAACTTAACAATAAGATGAATCCCTTCGGCCGGATGGCCATTTTTACTATGATAATTCTGCCAATCCATGAGCATGGATGATCTCTCCATTTTCTGAGATCTTCTTCAACTTCTTAAGAGACTTGAAGTTATTGTCGTACAGATCTTTCACTTGTGTGGGTAGAGTTACCGAAGATACTTTATATTATTTGTGGCTATGGTGAAGGAAGTTGCTTCCTTAATTTCTTTCTTTGAATATATAAAAGAATGCTACTGATTTATTTGAGTTAATTTTATATCTGGCCACTTTGCTGAAGTTGTTTATCAGCTGGAGTGATAATAGTGATACTTTTATTTTTTCTTTGCCAATTTGTATCCCTTTGATCTCTTTTTGTTGTCTTATTTTTCTAGCTAGCACTTCAAGTACTATGTTGAGTAGATAACAGGGAGAGTGGGCAACCTTGTCTCGTCCCAGATTTCAGTGGGATTGCTTCAAGTATGTCTCCATTTAATTTGATTCTTGGCTGTTTGCAGCAAACTGCTTTTATCATGTTTAGGTGTGGGCCTTGAATTCCTGATCTCTATAATACTTTTAACATGAAGGGGTAATGAATTTTGTCAAATGTTTTTTTCTCCATCTAAGGAGATGATCATGTGATTTTTTTTTCTTTGAGTTTGTTTCTATAGTGGATTATGTTGATGGTTCTTCATATATTGAACCAACCTTGCATCCCTGGGATGATGCCTATTTGATCGTAGTGAATGATGGCTTTGATGTGTCCTTGGATTCAGTTTGCAAGAATTTTATTGTGTATTTTTGCATTGATATTAATAAGTGATATTGGTCTGAAGTTCTCCTTTTGGTTGGGTCCTTCTGTGGTTTAGGAATCAGAGTAATTGTGGCTTCATAGAATGAAGTAGGTAGTGTTCCTTCTGTTTCTATTTTATGGAATAGGTTGAAGAATATTGGTATTAGATCTTCCTTGAAGGTCTGGTAGAATTCTGCACTAAATCCATCTAGCCCTGGTCTTTTTTGGTTGAGAGGTTTTTAATGACTTCTTCTATTTCCTTATGAGATATGGGTTTGTTTAGATAGTTTTCCTGCTCTTGATTTAACTTTAGTATGTGGTATCTGTCTAGAAAATCATCCATTTCATCTAGATTTTCCAGTTTTGAGTTGAGTATAGGCTTTTGTAGTAGGATTGAAGGATATTTTTAATTTCCTCCATTTCCGTTTATATGTCTCCCTTTTCATTTCTGATAATATTTATTAGGATACTGCCTCTGAGCCCTTTACTTAGATTGGCTAGGCATTTATCCATCTTGTTGATTCTCTCAGAGAACCAGCTTTTGGTTTTGTTGATTCTTTGTATTATTTTCTTTGTTTCTATTTGAGTGACTTTGGCACTGAGTTTGACTATTTCCTTCTGTCTATTCCTCTTGGACGACTTTGCCTCTTGTCGTTCTAGAACTCTCAGGTGTGTTGTTAAGTTGCTTGTGTAAGATCTCTCCAGAATGGCTATCATATCAAAGGCAATCTACAGATTCAATGCAATCCCCATCAAAATCCCAACACAATTCTTCAAAGATATGGAAAAAGCAATTCTCAAATTCATTTGGAAAGGCAAAAAACCCAGAATAGCAAATAAAAGTTCTTAGCAATAGAGGAACATCTGGGAGAATCACCATCCCTGACCTCAAGCTCTACTACAGAGACAGACAGGTTGATAAATGGAATAGAATTGAAGACCCAGAAATGAAACCACACACCATGCACACTTGATCTTTGATCTTTGACAAAGAAGCCAAAAATATTCCTTGGAAAAAAGAAACCATCTTCAATAAATAGTATGTAAAAATGAAAATAGACCCTATTTGTCACCTTACACAAAGCTCAAGTCTAAGTGGATCAAAGACCTCAACATAAAACCAGATACACTGAATCTAATAGAAGAGAAAGTGGGAAAGAGCCTTGAATTCATTGGTACAGGGAGAAGTTTCCTAAACAGAACTCCAATGACTCATTCTCTAAAATCGAGAATTGATAAATGGGACCTCATGAAACTGTAAAGCTTTATAAGGCAAAGGACATACTAAATAAGACAAATCGACAACCTACAGATTGGGAAAATCTTCACCAAAGACCTGGGATGTGAGAGACTTTCAGAACTCAAAGAGAGGTACCCTAGATGAAGTGCCCTACAGTAGGGAGAGGGAAATTGTAGAGCCCACCTCCAGCAGAAAGACAGGGGAACAAGTGAGGGATGAGGTTGCTATCCCAGAGTTAAAACTCTGACCCATAATTGTTCCTGTCTGAAAGAACTGCATGAATGGAAATGGAAAGAATGTCCAGAAACAGGCCCAGAGTGGTATCTAGTTCAAGGGGAAGCCCCAAGGCCTAACACTATTATTGAGGCTATGGAGTGCTCACAAAAATAAAAATTAAAAAAATAATGATCTATCATGACCTCCCTCTTAAAGACCCAACAAGCAGCTGAAAGAATCAGATGCAGATATTTGCACCCAACCAATGGACAGAAGCTGCTGTCCCCTGTGGTTGAATTAGGGAGAAGATGGAAGGAGAAAGGCAACCCTAGAGGAGGACTAGCAGTCTCAATTAACCCCTGGACCCCTGAGATCTCTCAGACACTGGACCACAAACCAAGCAGCATACACCACCTGATATGAGGCCCCCAAGACATATACAGCAGAGGACTGTGGGTCTGGGTTCAGACAGAAGATGTACCTAACCCTCAAGAGACTGGAGGCCCCTAGGAGTTTAAAGGTCTGGTGGATTGGGTATGTGGTGGGGACATCCTTGTGGAGACAAAGGGGCAGGGAGGAGGTATGGGATGTGGAAGAATCAGAGGGTGGAGTGGGAGGGAATAAAATCTGGTGTGTAAGAAAAAAATAAAAAAATAAATAATAATAAAAAAAATAAGATGAAACCCCAAAGTCTAAAATAAAAAAGATGTCTTACTCGTTACTGGCATTAAAAATAAAGATGTTAGACTGTGTATTTTGTTCTGCTGATGCATATTATGCATGCTTTCACAGGAGTGAACCAAATAACTAGAAAAACAATACTAGTTTTACTTACTTTTATTTCTGAACAATTATAATATATGTACGACTACCTATGTCATTCTGGGTCTCAGACCTCTGATTTGGTGTCTGAAGTTGCAGTCTGAGAATCAGAGTCATTAATACCAGCTTAGAAAACACCACCAATAAAAGGCCCAATGTAATGTGTATCTTAAGATGCTCCACTTGTAATGATCACATTGTTCTTTTAAGGCTTCATTTATTCTTGACAGAAACAATTATGTGAAGTAATTATATCTAAAGCCAGGCAGTGTGCAGTGTTCAGTGTAGAAGGTACAGAGCATTGTCTGACGGTTGTTTCCAGGCACACTCCTGATAGAGAACAAATGCTTACATCAATAGGAATCATGCACTTCATAATTTATTCTTTTATTCACGTGTGCTGTTATCATAATAAGTGTCAGGTTAACCATCTTAAACACAAGGACAAAATTATTAGAATAACATCAGTGAGGGAAGCCTGCACAGTGGCAACTCATCAGTTTGTCACTGGCAGCTCTGGTTATTGTATGGGGCTCTCTTTTCTTGCATGACCAAATGTTGCATAATTGCCTGCCCAAAACTATACCATAGGTGATCCAGATAACATTGAAACCCTTAGAAATAAAAGTTCTCCATTTGACTAGACTTTCCAAGTTCAGTGAAGAAATTTTTAGAAATAATTTATGAATGTTTTAAAGAAGCAAATTAACTCCTCACTACAGTAATGTATTTTGGATACAAATTGTTTTCTATATGGGAACAGTTCCCGTATAATATGAAAGACTTTACAGATTCTCTATAGCTGTCCAATTTATAACCAGATATATAGACATAAAGCCTTTTACTTGTCTTTAAGTAATTCCTTATGTGATATAAAATCATTAAACAATTTAAGGTTGGAACAGAAATATAAATTTGATAGTTTTTTTCCTAAATCTGTCTTGTTTCTTTTTCATGGTGGTTTACCTGATAAAACTATTATCCACTAAGGATATTATTTACTACCAAGCAATTTATTATCAAGAATATATTTACTTAGTGCTACAAGATTGAATAAAATGTCCATATTTCAATATGTCCTATATTTGCTTAGAGCATTATTGTTTTATACTAAATTAAAATTTTAGGCCTTCCTGATATTATATTAAACATAATACTTCTTTTGTCAAAATAATTCTTATATTTTAAATTCATTGAAATAATAAATTACAATTAATATACAGGACTTACTTCACTTTATAAAAATGTTACATCTTATGCAATAAAGCTATGTGACTTTAAAATTAACTGGCTGTTTTGATCAGTGTTGAGAGGACTGGTAGCTTTGAGTACATTATAATTCATGAGAAAGTTAAGAACAATTAATTTTACAATTGTATTAAGCAAATGGTACTTTTCAGAGACATGCTTTTCCTGCAGCATCAGTAACTATAATATAAGGCAAGAAGCCATGTTGTAGGCTCAAAACTGAAGTTTAATGTTAAAAGTTCTAGATTATTAGAGACATCAACAATACCATATAGGAGTTAACCTAATTTAGACTATACACATTTTCAGGAATCAGAGAAAATGTTTTGAAATTTGTAGACAGAAGTGTGATTTTTTTTTCTTTTTGCATAGTCTTGGGCCAAAATATAGCAATTTTCATCAGCTTTTCAGAGTTGTGTTATCCAAGCGTTGATAACATCATTCTTGTGTGCTTGTATTCTAAATATTCTAGCTGAGAATATTGGAGAAAATTTCAAATGTCATGTCCAAATAAAATTTGGAAAATAGAGTAGTTTAAAAACTAAATAATATTTTGAGTAGAGAAAATTCCACACACTTGTTAAACATACCTACATGATTATTACTTCAGGAGCAATCTTCACATAATAAATCCAAAGTTAATCAATATGGTCAAAATAGCAGAGGAGTAACCACAAATCTAGAGAACAATAAAGTACTAACAAAAGATGCATGACCTTCAGAATTAGTTAGGTTTGAAATCTAACAAAAGTTTGATTTTTCCAGGAAAATAAAATATTAATGGTAACATGAGAAACACAATATGAATACACAGATTGCTATCATAAAATTCATGATGAGAGCCAATGAACACCATGTAAAATGCTACCTAAAATAAATCACAGATTAAAACACTGATGCCTCATACCAATCAGTTTCTCACTGCTGCATACTACCCACATTAATACACACACACACACACACACACACACACACACACACACACACAAATATATGTCACATATAATATACCACACAGAGAGAGACAGAGATTACACACGTTTATTTAAACATATTTATGAAGTAGCAATATAGTTAATATAATTGTCAATTTCCTGGACATTTTAATATAATATCATTTCATATAGATTTTCACATAAAATAGGAAAATCATGTATATACTGGTTATTTAATAGGTTATTCTCTTACACTTATTTTGCAAATACTTCCGTTTGTTGGAAAAAAGGAAGTCATGTAGAATAATAATTCCATGTTAATTATAAACACATATTTTTATATTTTTCCTGCTTTAATATGTTCTATGTGTTCACTCTTCAAGCTGTTACTCCTTTCCGTACATATGCCACAGATTGGGTTTGGTTTCACATATTCATAGGATCTTTTTGTTTCCAACTTGTTGCTTTATTTATTATATTAATAGTATAGTCCAATAAATATTTTAGCCTTCTTAAGTTTAATTTAAAAATAATTAACGTCTCCTCTTTTTCTTTCCTTTTCTCCTCACAGGTATGGCCTCTCTCCAAAATACATAGCCCCTTCTTTCTTCAACTATTTTTGATACATATTCATGTAAATAAATACTCACATTAGTACATGAAAGCTTCTGAGTTCCTTCGGTGTTGTCTACCTCTATATGTCTGTAGGAGCTGAACTAAGTATTGAATAACTACACTAATTCTATATAAGCTAAATAAAAAGAGTATATTCTGTATGACCATATATTTTATTAAACTCTGAAACATTTTAATTCCAGAAAAGAAAATTGATAGAAATGATAGAATGTGGATAGAGGTGTGAGAGTAGACATAGGAGTATATTACTTTAAAAGACACAGAGACCTTGGGGATTTATTGATATGCTGATTAGTTTTACTCTGATATGGTTTTACAAGGCCGTGGATTTCACATTTTAAATTTACATTATAACTCCTTGTAGAGAATTATATCTAAAAATAGTTTTTTTAAAAAAAAGCAAACCCTTTGTTTCCGCATGTACGTGAGAAGCCATCAGTTCCCTCTGAATTACGTCTATGTTGGAGAGGATATTTAAGACCATCCTGATTTTATGTCCTCCATATCAATAAGTCCATCAGCTCTCCTGGTGACACCTGCCACGTCTCCATATTTTGCAATCAGTCAGACTTAATGGCCAAGTTCCCTGCATCCTGAAAGTCATGGTTAAATAAATTATAGTTCATGGTTTGGCAATAAATTGATTTTAACTTAATTCATTTTAAGAGGAAGGCAATTTTATCTTATTGATTTTCAAATCTCTTTCTGTTCACCTGTTTATTAAAGATCACTTTATCTCTCTTTCATTTATTTTACCTGTAATAAATATTAATTGTTAATAATAAATGTTTAATGTATATTAAATTTTCTACTCAGAAAAATAAACTATTAAAGCATAAGTTTTTTATTGCATAAACACTATCTCTAACCTATATATGTTAATATTCATTTTATAGCTGTTGAACTGTTGGTTCTACAATTTTGTCTTAACTTCAGTAAAAACAAGTTTCATATTAAGCTTGAAATATTCTTACCTATCCATTGTCTGTCTCACACACAACACTTAATATACAGAGTTCATTTATCAATCATTTTTTTCTTTCTCCATTATGTCTATATTTGCCTGTATACTATATAAATTCTCATAATCTCCTCATTGTTCTTATAATTCCCAAGAAACTCTTTAGTAAGCTTTCCACCAAACTTTAAATAACAAATTTATATATTTTTATCCTTTTTGTACCATTTTTTGATCCGTTAAATGTTCATCTGATTTTCATTTTTGGAACATTAATAGCTGTGCCATTAAAGTTGCTTGTTTTCTGATTTTCTTCCGCTTTTCTAGCTCCTCAAATTTAGTCAGCTAGATGCTTAGAATTTTCCCTCAAGTCTTTGTGATTCAGTATACAGAGCTGGTTCGTAACTTTATACATATGGTAAGTTTAATATGATGGAGTCATGATGACTAAGCAGAATTTCTATCTTATCTTATTCACTCCTGTGTTCTACAGTTCTACATCTTTCTGAATCAGTCAATTCTTTTTTTTTTTTTTGTATTTTCTTTATTTACACGTACATTTTCCCCTTCCCATTTTCTCCTTCAAAACAAACAAACAAACAAACAAACCCCTTTTGCCTCCCCCCTCCCAATGCCTGTCCCCCCACCCTCTCCCACTTATTGGCCCTGGCATTCCCCAGTCAATTCTTAGTATTATGTACTTGCATAGCCAATGCATGATTGGAATTGAATCGGATGAATATGCTTTACCCCTAAGAAGTATTTCCTCACCTATAAATACAAATAATAGTATTCACTTTATCATAACTGATTACATGTTATATGAGATGAAATATCTAGGTCCTCAATTTTTAAAAGTAATGTACACATATTTACTGTACTTTAACAATATTTTAGATTAAAACAAATGTATCCTTTATTCCTACACTTACATATGTTGACCATTCTTACGTATCTTTATGGAAGTCTCTTAACTGTGAATAGTGTAATCAGTACATACCTGTAAGACATTGTACCCTATTGTACCCATTAGTGTGCAATAGCCAATGAATGTTATGAATAAATAGCAGTTTTTAATTGGAATTGAGGCCTGTATTCAAGAGAATTCATTCTTGGAACTGAAAAGATGGTCAAACGCCCTGATTTTAGAAGCACCAGACTTTAAAGGAGAACTTTCTACTGTTGTTTTGCTAATTTGACATTGAGTCAAAATATCTTCTAATTATTTGTGCTCATCTGCAAAGAAAAATATTGCTCTAATGTTTATCAATGAAGCATCATTTTATATTCAGGATCTTGAATTTTGAAATTCACAGCTGATAACAGCATGAAAGATAAATAACTATTCAGTTCTCATAGATAAATAGGATTTTTATACCACTCTTCCTAAGGCTCAGAGTATCTCAAGCAAGAGAAGCTGCAAAAATGTAAAACCCAGGTAATATGGAGAAAAACAGAGAAATGCTCTCTTCCGGGATTGACACAGCCATCACAATAATGAATTCCAGAAACTGGGAATGCCTTCTGTGGGACTTCATAAGGTAGTGCCTCTAAATAGTTGGTCACTGACAGAGAAGTTTAGAGGCCATTCCCTTTCCAGGAAACGTCTTAGTTAACAGTGGCTATTGGTGAATGGAGAGTCTTCGTCTTCAGCTGAATTGCCTCTGATGAGCACACTATTCATTAACAGATAGTTCTACACCTGTGATCACATGGGCAAACATTATTAAATTCCAAGAATCTCAAAACAAAACAAAAAGCATCAACATGGAAAAAGGCTTGTAGGGAGGTAGAAAGGGGTCAGTGGTGGGAACATATAAGGAATTGTCAGAGAATAAATTTCACTTTTAAGAAAGGTTGTAGAAATAAGAAAGATGACATTCCAATGTCTCTATCCTACTTACAAATATATCCATGTAAAAGTGTACCTGAACTAACAACTTCTTCCTCTCCATCTCCCACTCTCTCTCCTTCTCTCTAGTTCTTTAACTCTCTCAAACAAAACAAGAAGGTTAAATGAAAATATAGTTTTCCAAGAAAAATACTTAACAGAAGCTCAAAGTTATATCAATTTCAATTTCTCATAGTTACAAATTCAGCTTGAGATAATAAATGTACCGTATATAGTGGTGTTACTGTATTCCTAATTTAGCAATTGATTCTGCAACTAAGCCACAGCATTGTAAGATTAAGAAGCTTTCCCTTGGCCTGTTTCATTCTTACTGCTCATCAGAACATGGAATCAACTAGGTTCATCATTAGTTCTTTGTTAACAAATAATAGTACCATATGTGGATGTCTATAGCTCACTAAAATAATTACTACATTTAAAAGTGATAATGTTTATTAACTATAATGTACTTTATGTCCTATTTAGAATGATGAGAGGGACTGAAGAGAGTGTGATAGCATCTTAAATGGAATAGGTCACTGAATTTAGGAACATCAATTAATACATCTAGATTATTAAGGAAACAGAATTTAACCAAGTTCACCAAGCTCCAAATGTGTGTACATGTTTATAATATATTTCAGAGCCTCTGAAAATAGTCAAGAAATTTTTCTCAAAATTCTTCATGAAAGTAACATCACATAGACTCCTTGACCTTCTGGTTATATTTAATTCAGGGGCGGATAAGAATTAAAACAGAAATATAAATAAAATGTTGGGTTTATAGGTAGTTGTTCTTGAAGATGACTTTGAGAATACTTAATGAAATCATATGTCTTTTTACAGTTCATTTATTAACTGTGAAACACACACAGTTTTCCTTCTGCTTTCTGGGTTTATTTTTACATTCTATTGGGAATGAATACTGATAACCTGTCATAATTTCTACACTAAAATCATCTTTCATATTGTTCTTGAATTTATTGCCTCTGGACTTAACATTTCATCTCTGAATGTTTATTCCATTGTTTTATTAAGTATTGATGTCATATTTCAAGTCATTTGAGATCACTCTTTTTAACTTTTAAAAATAATCAATATAGCATTTATCCTCCACTCTTCCTTGTCTCCTCATATCCCAAGATTTTTCAAAAATATTTTTAAGTGGCTTAGTAAGGAGGTTCACGAAGACTTTTAAAAACCTAGTATATAATCCATCCATCACTTACATTTGCTATGCATGACACCCTTCATGCAAACATCTCAGAATGCTTTCCTGTTACTACTATATAACAGAATATACAATTAAATGGTGAGTTGCGATCAATAAGTCTAGACTTGATTTAAAGTTAGCCAACTTTTTGTATCAATAAATATAAAAGAAGCAGCAACAAAATGTAAAAGCAAAGGTAAGCACATGGTTATCAGCCAAATTTGTAGGAGCTTGAGGCTTGGAAATAGGAAAAACCTAAGTCTAATTGATCATTGTTAGAAACTATCAGTGGAAAATGATATGAAAAAGCTATGCTATCCTTTTCAGATACCCTGCCATGAAATGTAAAATATTTTGTTCTACTTCTGATAGCTTAACCTTAATGCATGTAGATTAAACATGATTGTCTTGGGCAATGACCTAAGTGTCTTTTGTTTTGGATGGAAACAAATCTAAATAAATAAACAATAACAACAAAAAGCAATATTCGAAGCTGCCAACATTCTCTTTTGGTAGTAGGTAATAACCTTTTAATGTTGGTGATCATAGAACAATGACATTTTAAGGCTTCATAGTGAAAGTTCAGTTACATGAAGGTATTGGCAGGGACAGGAACTGACTTCAGCCTATTGAATTTTGACTCCCATATGGTATTCAATACAAAAGGAAAAATTTCATAAATGAACCAGGGATGTATTTTTCCCTCACTCAAATTGATTAACTATCATTTTCTAACTTATCAAGGGTACACATTTTCAAATTATGACTTTCTCCAAAAATTGTATAAACAGTTAACTTTTCATATATTAGTTTTTCTTGAAAGCTGTAATGATCACTTCTGATTCTTTGAAATGCAGTTTTAAAATAGGACTCATTATTTGCTGTAGCACAGGCATCAACAAGGACAATCATTTAATAGTTTATTACTAGACTGAAGTATGACATGCACAGGGAGATAGGATCTACAAAACTGGATCTTGACAAATTATTTAGTTTAGGGCCCCAGATATACTGAATATTTACTTATTCAGTTTAACAACATGTAATGTTATATGACATATATTCTGATAAGAAGTTGGGCATGTCATTATTATGCATTCTAAGGTATCTCTTCTCCTTTGGCTCCCTTGAGTTTCTTCTACTCTAGTTGCTCTTGTTAATTCACCTGCAACCATTTTGTTGAGGGTATACTGGAAAAATTGGCACTCATATCCCAAATGTGGTACATGTCTATTTATATGACCTTTCAGTATGCTGTTCTTTAGAACATGGACCACAGATGAGAGTTATTGTATAGTTTTCTTTGATATATCTCCTTGACTAACTACTGTTAATCTGGTGTTTAAAATAACAGTATATACATAGTAGCAGTGATGTAAATATGTATGAAATGAACATATTTAGTTCAGTAACCTGAAATATCTTACAAAATGTACTCAAAAATATTCCACAGACTCAACTGTGTTGTAGTCAAGTTAATTCTCTTAAAACTAAAACCTTGTAGGTTTGGTTTTGCTTATTCAGAAAAAAAAACAAGTGAAATGAATTTGATATTTCCACTGAGAATAGAACATATAGTTTGTTCACCATGTGTAGAGACGTTGCAGATTGTAGAAAAATACCTGGTATCATAGTTGAGGAGACCATTGATGTAAATGATGTTTTAAATGATAATCTAACAGTTGGATATTGACTCTTATGTTTTCTGTATCTAAAAATTAAAATTGCATGTAACATTGTATGAACTAACCTGGTCATGTTTAGTCATTTATATTTATAATATAAATTATAATAATACAATGTAAATTATATTTATAAATATACATATGTACATGTAATGACAATAAGTAAAAAGAAGTCATGAATTTGAAAGAGTGGGATGACTTTGGAGGACAGAAAGTGAAGAAAAACCAAAAAAATAAAAAACAAAAAGAAGGAAAAATAATCAGAATAATAATTATCTTATTCCTATCAACTTAAATGCTCTGTGCTGTTAATTTTTATGATTAATACTTTTGTAATTTATTTCATTTTTAATTTTAAACTTTCACTTCTGTTTTCTACGTATTTTAGTTTTAAATATCTAACTTTTTTATAACAGATGTTCAAACTACATTTGACTCTACTGGAGATACCATTATAGAATACACATCACCCAAGGAAAATCAGCTATCAATTTAAAGGAGAATAGTATGATTGGCATATGATAGCTATGCTAAATACCTTAATAAGTTTTAACTAAACAGAATGCATACATGACATAAGGCTAATTACTAGATAATGGCACTGATAAAACAAAATTTTTCTTTCACAAGATACTAAATATCTTTCTTACATTGAAAAGAACATTCATTCTTTAACACACACACACACAATTTTTTTAATTATTTTATTTATTTAAATTCCAACTGTTACCCCCTCACAGTCCCCCTCCCACAGTTCCTCATCCCTTTCTTCCCCCCCCCTTACCTCCAAGAGGATGTTTCCCACTTTCTACCAGGCCTCCCCCTTCCCTGCATCCTCTTCACCCACCAAGGCCAGACTAGGCAGTCCTCTGCTATATATGTGCAGGGGATTGCAAATCAGCCTGTGTTTGCTGCCTTGTTGGTGGCTATTTCTTGGAGCTCCCTTGGGTCTGAGTTAGTTGAGACTGCTTGTTTTCCTATAGGTCACCTTCCCCTTCAGCTTCTTCAATCCTTCCCCTGACTCAACCATGGTGGTCCCTGACTTCAGTCCAATGTTTGGGTGTAAATATCTGTGCCTGTCTCAGTCAGCTGCTGGTAGGACCTGTCAGACAACAGCCATGCTAGGCTCCTGTCTGATGCAATTTTGTTTCTTTTGCTGAGTATATTTTTCCATTTTAAAAGTGATGCTATTGACTGGGATTATTTGCGGATTCACATAAATATTTAAGGTAAATAACCCCCTTGGTTTTTTTTTCTCCACTATAGCACAAACTCTTTTTTATCTTTATTTCCTTCAGGTCATTTGGATAATATTTTGTCCACATAATTTCAAAGATATATAACCAGCAGTTAGGAAATACAAACATGGTTTGGCACATATAATTTGGTAATGCAGTTAAATATTATGGATTTCATCTTACCCCATTTTATTTCAAGAACTCCATTACTTGGTGTCAGATTTTGCTTTATTACTTGATTATATGCTTTCTATCATGAAGCTGGACTAATTATTTTTGAAATACTACCATTGGAAGGATAAAAACTTAATCATAACCTATTCTCTTTCTCATAAGTGGTACATTGCTCATGATTCAGACTAGATGAAGTTCAATATTGTTTTTCTATTAGTTAATTCCCTTATATCCATTTGCCTCTATGTCTGATATTTGTAACAGTGGCAATGAGGAATCACTGAAGTTGAAAGTTAACTAAAGGGTAAGAGTCTATATAACATTACACTTTGAATTAACTTTATATAATATGACATTGTGACATTTGTATAAAAGTTCAAAGAGAAATGCAGGCTATGACTTCATTGAGAATTTATTCTTAAGTCTCTAAGATAGTTCAGCAGAGAATTCAGACCTGGAATTCAAAGGGCAGAACAAGACCTATTAAGTAATTCAGTCCATTTTATAAAGCCAAAGGAAAAGGGTATGGAGCCGTAATCACTCATTTTCTGAAAGCTGAGATCAACTTAAGGATGACTAGGATATTAGTAGCAAATAGAAAGATTCAGAGGCTGTCATAGGTTGAGAGCAATTGTCTGGCATCTGTGATGAACCTGGGTTACTAAACAAAGTTATGCTTGCTTGCAGAATTCATAACAAATGCCATTGAAACTGAAACATCCAATGCAATTTATTTTTTGCATTAAGGTAATATAACATAGAGAACTCTGTGATACATTATTTTTCTGTCATTAACTTTGGTCCATAAGTTGATTCGGGCTGACGATGAACTCCATTATATCATCATTATTTTTTAACAGTAAAAAAGTGACAGGACAATGAGAAGAGGAAATTTCCTCAAGTTAATGGATATCCGACGCTTGGTTTTATTTGTGCATATGAAAGCTTGCAATCTTGCAAATGTGGCTTCATTTTAAAAGTAGTAAATCATCCACGAAATACAATTTCCCATAGAGGTGAAGAATAATGTCCAGCAATGCAGATCACAGGCTTCAGAAACTACTGCACAGCTTTAGGAAAAGTTCAAATGGAGAAAAAATTTAAGTAATTTCTCTCCTCTGATATTCACATGGTAACTGTATTTCACTAAGTGCTATCTTGACTTTATGTAAATACACCAGATGTTCCTCAATTATTAGTAAGCTATGTGCACATAGGAATGTTTTTAAAGATCCTTAGCTTAGAATTAGCACATTCATTAATATGTACTTAGTACCCCTGCAAATGACACCTATGATGTCACCTCAAAGAGTACTTATGAAATGAAAAAATGGAAAATATATGCATAGGTCTTATGGAGCAGTGATATACTAAACTATAGGAAAAAAAACAATAGGCAAATTCCATAGCAATTTCTAATTACGTCAGAAAGATCAAGACAGCATTCATTTGATTGAGTTACATTTTCCTTACATTTTTATAACAAAAGTATTGTTATTATATATTGGTCTTTTAAATATATTAAATTGTTTTTCTTTAATTTAAGATGCTGAAAATTTGAATACATATACTGACATATTCATAGATTTCAGAAATAATTATATATCTTCAATTTGGGAAAGAAGCTGCTAATGACAAATTGAATTTAAAATCTCCACATGCATTTCATTCATTGTATTCTACAGTAAAACATTTTTGATTCTATAGGAAAAATTCCAAGCTAATAAATAATTATTGTTTATTTAATGTAAAATTAAATTAAATTTTTATATCATATTCATTCATTAATAAATGATCACAGACTTCACTACTATCCAAAGTAGGCATGAAAACTTTAATAAATACTTTTAATTTAAAAGTTTAATAAAACTTTTATGTTTTACTATATGTAAATTTGGGTCAATTGAGACTTGGAAGATTTTAATTCTATTGTCTTACAAACTAAATTATTCTTTGTATTTGAAAATATAAACTGAATTCAAATGCTTTGTACTATAAAATTTAAATTGTAGTAATAATATTTATATTTGAAAATATTGTGAGAAATCTTTGAGAATAATTTTATAAAATTAGCTTGCTGAAGGGTTTCCATATAATACTGCTCTATAGAAAAGACATGTATCATCAAAAAACTTTTTATGTAAGTAGAACATTTAAATCATCTAATTTATTATCTAGAAATGTAATTACACAAATTGACAAATGCAAATTTATAGTGTTCTAATAATAGAATTATTTGTGATAATAATATCTGAAAAGTAACTTGAGCAATTTTTCTCTAAATTATGGTAATTCTTCATAATAAATGATATACAAATATTGAAAGATATTAGATAATTATATAGAATAGTTTCTCCTTTATATTTATGTAAAAACTTATGCTTCAATAAAAATCACGTGAAAAAAATCTAGAAAATTGTAGATTTTTGTGAAAAATTACTTTTATTGTTTTCTTAAAATGATTTATTAAAGGACGAGTGCTTTCCTCCATATATTAGAAGTGAGATTGCCATACAATACCAGAGACCTAGGGTAGACCCAAACACAAATGGCAAAGATCAAACAAAATCAACAACAGTAAAAATTAATGGAAAATTTCCTACTTATAGTGATATTCCGATGCATGCCTAGTCCGACTGTTGTTAGAGAGGCTTCGTCGAGCAACTGATGGGATCAGAGGTCACAGTCAAACATAAGGGGAGGTCAGGGTATGTGTTAGAGGAAGTGGTAGGAAAGAAGGAAGGGGAGGATGTAATTGGAATGTATTGTCTGAGACAAGAATACATTTTTTAAAAAGAGAGACAATCTGTTTAAAGATTTAATTATTTAATTGTTTGTATAAGCAACAGACGTAATTTAATATTGCAATTATTTGCACTAGTACATTCCATTTACTAGTTTAATGGTTACATGTCTTGATCATCAGGTTAAAATACCTTCATAATTATATTTTAAAAAATCTTAAAATTGATTCACACACACACACACACACACACACACACACAGAAAAAACCTTCCTAGTAAATACATAGACTCATGGAATAAAACAACTTGTCCAAATGATGAATGGGTCAAAAGAGAAAGAAAGAACAAACTTCCAGAAACTGAATTAAATGCAAATACAATATAAGAACGCCTCTGATATACAGCTCAAAAATATATTAATAAAAAAATATAGGTTTCCTCAAAAAGGTCAGGCAGTATTTCATATGATCTAGCAATTGCAATTCAAGGGTGTTTAGGTTTAAATCTGAAATGTGCTCCATAGGTTCAAGCTTTTGAAAATTTTGTGTCTAGCTAATGTTAATGTTTGGGAGTTTGTAGAGACTTTCAGATGTTGAGCATGGCTGTTAAGTATAGCGCACTTGAATCAAGTTTTGATGATCATACTTACCTCTGCTAAGACTCTGGCCATGCCTTGTGTCAGCTACCACCTAACATGTTCCACATGATCCTGCTGTGTTCAGGATAACCATAGTTGTAAACTCTCCCTAACTAGGTTGCACTGGAGCCTCTGAGCCAATTCTAAGCCAATGATATCTCCCCTCCTTATGTTTCTTCTGTTGTGTATGTTGTCACAGTATCAAGAAAAGTAACTAACATAACACACATTGATTGAAAACAGATATCTCAACACTTTCTCATACAGGAATGATCATAAGAACATGATATAAAACAGTCAGAAGTTGAAATAAAACACAGATCCACAGATGAAAGGATTTTTTTTGAAGGAAACCTAAATGAGTAAAATACAGATTGAAGTTAAAAGTATTATAATAATTTCTTATATATCAGGTCTTTAAGCAGTCTAATACATAGAGATGGAATGTGGTACAGTATCATTCAGTGATTACAATTAATTTTAAGTGATGAATATATTCTAGACAGAAGTGATGTATGCACAATATGTATCTATTTGGGTTAGAATGTATACCTTGAAGTATAGAATTGATTAATTCCATCCTATGACTATTTTAATAAAATAAAATATCATGTGTATGCTACTTTAACTTTATTTTTAACATACTTTATTAAAATTGCATGGATTTCATATTCAAAAGATTTATTATGTATTAGTCAGAATTATTTTAAATTGGGCTTAGCTGTACAATCACTGGAAATTAACAAAAAAAAATTGTTTTCTTGTACATGCTGGCTGGTTTCATTGTTTCTTGGATGAATGACTCTTTCAGTATTTCACCTGAGGCGGTTATATGGACTATGCACTTTTAACATTTGTTTACCCTATAATAAATGTTGTGCAAATCAATCTTCTTGATATGGTATTATGAACAGTAAAGCTTTTACTTTTAATGAACTTCCTTACCAATTTGGCCAGAATCCAAATGAAAATTAGTTCTAAGTTAGCAATTTGTGAAAAAAAATCAAATATTAAAAGTAAAACAGACTTAATTCATATTTAAATATTTAATTCACATTGTAATTGAATCTTCATTATGGCAGGTTTGGTAGTCTATGGTGAGATAACTTTAACAAAATAAACCCTCTTTTCTGATTTTTATTTTAAATATCCTATTGAAATCAATTTAATGACATTTTTCTTTGATTAAAAAGTACACTTTAATGAATTCAAAACAATTTAGGAATCAATCTTGAGTAAATGTGTACTTTATTGTTGTCTAAATTTCATTTTTGATATACACACTTTTATAATTTTCTATATAGCTATAAATATAACATAAACCTCCTATTCAGATGATAAGAATGTACAGCTTATTTTAGAAACTATCTTTAATTATATGACTGCTGCTTATAGTGATAATTTAATAAAATATTGCATATTATAAACATAAATAACAAGAGATTGTCAGTTGTCTACTTAAACGGTATTGTTGCTAGTATACATATGCTTCAGTTAATCTTACAGTTAACTTCTAAGAATATATAGTTAGTAGTTTCTTAAATTTTGTCTTTGTAGCCTAATCTGCTATGCCATAGAAATGATTTTATCCATGTCTAATCTAGTATGAATTGAAGGTTTAATCATAGAGCTAGAGACCCTGCAGTTAAGTGTACAGGAGAAAAGAGAAGGTTTTAGATGGAGATTGCTTTGCAAACTCAACTCAAGTCACTACTATCAAATATGAGAACAGGCTGTTCTCTTAAAAAAGTAACACTGTTTCCACTCCTTTATTGTACAAACCAAAGATCTCATATTTGGTAAAGTTTCCTTTTGGCTCAAAAGGATTCTTTCAAAGATTTCGCCTCAAATTATCACCTGTTAAACCTATGATGGAAAAAAATGAGTCCAAACATTTGAACTATAGAAGAATCATTTACCAAGTGCTCAGAATTTGAAGGCAGCATCTATAAGGAATTGAAATGTAATTATGGGGTTGACCATACTGCTCCACGAGCATGCTATAAACAGGAGTTAGAATGAAAGAATATGATTGACAGTTTGAACACTGGGAGATTATCACATATGCCTTGCTAGATAACCTCATACACACAAAAATTTCAATCTTGCTCACACATTGATCATATACTTTTGATTTCCAGAAATGAGAGGGAAACATTTCTGTCATCGAGACCACCTAATCTAAGATTTTTTTTACAGTGATTGCAGCAAACAAATAAATACAATAACCAAAGAATCAGAATGACTAAGATGAAAAACTTAAGATCAGGTGACAACACATGATGGCGAGGATGTGGAGAAAAGAGGCACACCCTTCCAGTGCTGGTGAGATTGAAAACTGATGAAACCACTCTGGAAATCAATCTGCAGGATTTTCAGAAATTTGAAATAGATTTATTTGAAGACCCAGCTATACCACTTTTGGGCATATATTCTAAAGTTGCCCCACCATGCCACAGGGACACGTGTTCCACTATGATAATAGCGGCCTGATTTGTGATAGCAAGAAGCTGAAAACAACTCAGATGCCCCATGACAGAAGAATGGACACAAAAAATCTTGGTTCATTTACACAGTTGAACACTACTCACCTATTAATAAGTAGGACATCATGAATTTTGCAGGCAAATGGATGGAACTAGAAAATATCATCCTGAGTGAGGTAAGTTAGATCCAAAAGGACATACGTGTTATGTACTCAGTAATAAGTGGATATTAGCGAGAAAAATACAGAATACCCAGGACACAACCCACAGGACTCAAGAAGGTTAACAAGCCAAAGAACCCAAGTGAGGGAGTCTCAATCCCAACTGGAAAGGAGAAGAAAGCAATCATGTGGGAGGGGGTGGCAGAGAAAGAGAGGGAATTGGGTAGGAAAGGGGACAGGGAGGGGAAGGAGAATATGATCAAGTACTAGGAGTGCTGGACAGAACTGAAGCCATGTAGGCCAGCAGAAAGAATGAAAATAGGCAACCTTGAGAGGTATGAAGTGGGGGACCCTCTAGAATGTACCAGGGACCTAGGAGGAGAGGACTCTCAGGACTCATAGGAAGGGACCTTAGATGAAGAGCTCTACAATGGAGAGGGGGAACATATAAAGTCCACCTCCAGTGGAAGGACGGGATCTAGTGGAGGGATGGGGTTGTCAGCCAGCAGTCAAAAGCTCTGACCCAGAATTGGTCCTGTCTGAAGGAACGATAGGGACAAAAATGGAGAAGAGCATGAGAGAAATGAGGTCTAGTGACAGGCTCAAGTGGGGATACAGCTCAAGGGGACGTCTGGGTCTCTGATACTGTGACTGATACTGTGGTGTGCATGCAATGGCTGACAACTGGGAGGCCTAACAAGCAGCTGAAAAGAGTCAGAAGCAGATACTAGCACCCAACCAATGAACAGAAGTTAGGGATCCCTGTGGTTGAATTAGGGAAAAGCTGGAAGAAGCTGAGGATGAGGGTCACCTTGTAGGAGGAACAGCAGTCTCAATTAACCTGGACCCCCAGAGATCTCTCAGATACTGAGCCACCAACAAGGCAGTATATACCAGCTGATATGAGGGCCCTGACACATATAGCAGAGGACTGCCTGGTCTTGCCTCAGTAAGAGAGATGCACCTAACCCTCAAGAGACTTGAAGACCCAGGGAGTAGGGAGGTCTTGGGGTTGGGATAGTGGGGACGTACTCTTAGAGGTAGGGGGAGAGTTATGGGATGGGAAGTCGTTGAGGTTGCAGACCAGGACAGCGATGAACTCTGGACTTTAAAAAAAAAAAAAAGATTAAAGAATAAAAGTGGGTCTGGAGAGATGGCTCAGTGGTTAAAGCATTGACTGCTCTACCAGATTTCCTGAGTTCAATTTCCAGCAACCACATCTTGGCTCACAACCATCTCTAATGGAATCCAATGCTCTCTTCTGGTAGCTGAAGATAGTTATAGAGTATTCATATAAATAAATTAAATTAGTCTTTTAAAAAAGAATAAAAGTAAATATAATTTTAAAAATAATAATTTCAAATGTAGTTTACTGAAAAAATTCCTTTAAGTTGATACAATACTCACTGGAGTAATAGGTATATTTTCTGGAATTCAGATTTTCCTTTGTATTGTTTGTTTCCCTTTTATTAACAAATACTGTTGCTACACTTGAAATAATAGCTGTAATAATTCAATTCATGATGAGAAAATTGCTACAAAGTAACCATGTTTTCATAACCATCATTCTTCGATATTATTTCTCAAATAAAATTGATGTTTCATGATTTGGACAACAGACAAGATCACCCAAGTTCTCATCTCAAGAACACCTAGGATACTGTTAGTGTTTTGCAAAAATGCTTTCTATAAATCTCCATCATTTTGGTCCCACATAGAAGATATAAAATGATGTATACAAAGGGGTCAAAATTTAATAAATATTCTGCTTTGAAAAGAACATCCAAAGGATGGAAAAGGAAGAACTGTTATGAAAATGAGGACGCCGTGTCTTTATGAGTGTATTATCTATCATTAGATGCCAATTTCCAAGGCCAAAGTTATAACATTGTGAGAACTTATAACCAGCTGAAGAAAAATTCTCCAAGTGGGTGAGAAGTATGATAACAAGAATTTTATTGGATATTTTTGCATAGATGTTCATAAGTCAAATTGGTCTGAAATTTTCATTGTTGAATCTTTATGTGGTTTAGGTATCAGGGGGACTGTGTCCCTCATAGAATGAATTTGGCAGTGTTCTGTTTCTATTTTGTGGAACAGTTTGAGTAGTATTGGTCTTAGATCTTCTTTGAATATCTGGTAGAATGGTAGAATTTTGCACCTTTTTTTTTTTTTTTTTTTTTTTTTTGTTTGGAAAATTTTTCTCCTTTTTTTTTTTTTTTTTTTTTTTTGGTTAGGAAACATTTAGTGACTGCTTCTATTTTCTTAGGAGTTATGGGACTGTTTCAATAGTTCACCTGATCTTGATTTATCTTTACCAAATAGAATCTACCAAGAAAATTATCTATTCAGTTTATATGTTCCAATTCTGTGGAGTGCAGAATTCTAAAGTAAGATTCAATGAGTTTTTTTTTAAACTTTCTCAGTTTCTGTTATTATCTCCTTTTTCATTTCTGATTTTGTTATTTTAGATGCTATCTCTATGTGTTTTAGATAGTTTTACTAAGAGTTTGTGTATCTTCTTTGCAATAGATCAGCTCTTGGTTTTCTTGACTTTGTATTATTGTCTTTGTTTCTATTTTGGATAATGTTTAGAACTTGAGAGATAATTGTCATCTTCCTAATGCAAATCTTTCCAGCCCAGGACTGAGATATAGTCCTCCCAGTCTTAATGTCAAGACCATTTCTCAGCCATATTTTATCTTCAAGGTACATCATAGACCTTTGAAGCTTGTTTCCAGGTGCTTATGCTTTAATGCAATTTTGAATATAATTTTAACTTGATTTTGACATTATTATGTAAAAAATATAAACATTTAACATGTTGATGTGTAACTAGTTAATCAAAACTTAAAAAAATATATCCCAAGTCATGTTCTTTTGGGGAAAAGAATGCTATATTCAGTGAAATAACATTCTGCATATAACAGAGCAATGCTTATCAGGAAGATGTATGGTACCATCAGGTGCTGAATACAATGTGGAAGTACAGCTGGGCATGTAAGTATGATGGATAAAGAATATGGACTTTTCTAAATGAGTTAAACAGTGTGTAGTCACAAGCAATCTGAGATCCCCTTTCACATGCAACTATTCATGAGAGAAAAACATTTGCCCCATAACTTATTGTAAATGAATGCATATAGTCACATCGTTATTCATAATAACTAAAGTATAGAAACATCATGAATGTCAATAAATTGGCTAAAAAAATAATCAAAGTGAGCTATGTGATTATAAAATGGTGAAACATGGTTTACATCAAAGATTCTTTTATAAATGCCTGAACACATCATTAATAAATTCATTTTACTCAAAAAAATTCTAGACAATATAAAATTTCTGGAAAATGACATTATTTACATAGTACTAGTATTTAGCAGGGTAATTGGTTGAATATAGGGAAAAGATCTTCTGTATGTTGAAAAATCGATCTACAATTGGATTGCAGTAATGTTGTACACTTGCATAAATTTACAGAAATACAGTTAAATTTACAATTTTACAGTGGAAAAATTTTGGTGTCTAGAAGTTATTAGAGCATAGTTCTCTTTACAAGTTGAGCATAACCTTGATGATATTCTCAAAGATCCTTACTGCCTTTTTTACTGTTGTGTTTCCTATGTTGGTCTTGTTCTAATCTGTTCAAAGTTAAAGATCAAAGTCCTGGTGTTAAGGAATTTTCTGCTACTTCCTCTTGTAGTGGACTGCAGGAATACAAGAAAGACAAAACACACCTTCTCATACCTGAAGAATAGGTGAGATATATTATATTGTTAATAGCCCTTTCCAGAGTTCAATAATCTATTTGTGAGTTCAGTGCCCTAATGATCCAGTTTCCATTTTCCTCCCTTTCATTGAAAATAAACTTTCCACCATGTGAATTTTCAGAAACAAATACAAAGACTGACACTACTTGCATGTGTCTTGGGTTCTTTGTTAAAATCCACCCTTTGTGACCTAAACTCCACAGTGAGGATCATTGGGTTTAGAGGAAAGCTCAACAGTTCCAGCTCTGACTAGTATTTTGATTGCCCCCTCACATGTTCAACTTGTTTGCCTTCTGACTGACATTTCCTGGGAGCTGATACACACATAGTATTAGAACACTAGAATTTGTTCAATTTGTTCGCAGATTTTATTTTGTCTTAAAACCATTTTTGCAAAGTGCTCTGTGTATGTGTCTTTCTCCATATTATATTAATTCCACAATCTACTTGATGTTCATCTCCAGTCCTTTGTGACTGAGATCTGAATGCTAAGGCTATTATATCTTTGTACTTATCACTGTCAGGTCAAATCAAAGTGAGAAACATCTTTAGAAAAATAATGAAAATACAAACTACAATTCACAGATATTTTACTTCCAGTTGTTCAAGTATAAATATTCTTGTTATCTTGTCACTTCCGGAATTTTTTTCTATCTCCAAAAGAGAGCTATTTTATTTTTAATTGTTCTACCCTACTCAAGAAAAGTTACTTAGGCCAGGCAGTGGTGGCACACACCTTTAATCCCAGCACTTTGGGAGGCAGAGGCAGGTGGATTTCTAAGTTTGAGGCCAGCCTAGTCTACAGAGTGAGTTCCAGTTCAGCCATGGCTACATCAAAAAAACGTTACTTAGACTCAATTAATTGTCTCAATTTCATAGAATGCAAGCTCTAAGTACCCTGATACAGACTGAGACGTAGAGATATATATTTTTGAAAATTTACTGAGAATGTACTGAGAAAGAAAACATGTACCTTGGAATAATGTATGAAATTATGAAAATATCTTAAAATCTTCATTTATTGGGAATAAAGGTCTCTAGTGTAATTTAATTTCTATGTCTGTTTGAATTCATCACTAGTTTAATATAAAAATATGTAAAAATAATTTTTAAAGGAAAAATTTTATTTATTTTTATTATTTTATTTTATTTTATTTTATTTCTTTGGTATTTCAAGACCGTGTTTCTCTGTATATCCCTGGCTGTCCTGGAACTCACTCTGTAGACCAGGCTGGCCTCAAACTCAGAAAGCTTCCTGCCTCAGCCTCCCAAGTGCTGGGACTTAAGGTGTGTGCCACCACTGCCCAACTGAGAATTTTTATTTTTATTTTTATTTTTTAACTGAATATTTTATTTGTTTACATTTCAAATGTAATCCCCTTATCCTATTTCCCCTCTGCAAGCCCCCTAACCCATCCCCCTTATCCTGCTCCCCCACTCACCCACCCACCCACTCCCACCATACTGCCCTAGCATTTCCCTACACTGGGGCATCAAGCTTTCACAGGACCAAGGGCCTCCCTTATCATTGATCCCAGATAAAGCCCCTTCACCTCCTTCAGTCCTTCCCCTAACTCTTCCATTGGGGCCCCAGGCTCAATCCAATGATTGGCTGCTAGCACCTGAATCTGTATTGGTCAGGATCTGGCAGAACCTCTCAGAAGACAGCTGTATCAGGCTCCTGTCAGCAAGTACTTTTTGGCATCAGCAATAGTGTCTGAGTTTGGTGTTTGCATGTGGGATGGATCCCCAGGTGGGGCCATCTCTGGATGGCCTTTACTTCAGTCTCTGTTCCACTCTTGGTCCCTGTATTTCCTTTAGACAGGAGCAATTCTGGGTTAAAATTTTGGAGATGAGTGGGTGACCATACCTCTCAACTTGGGGATGCGGGCCTGCCTAACTTCTGTAATACGGTCTCAACAGGTTCTCACTCCCCTTTGTAGAGTATTTCAGCTAATGTCATCCCCATGGGGTCCTGGGAGGCTCTTGCTTTCCTGGCATCTGGGACTTTTGGTTGCTACCTCCAGTTCCCCATCCTACATTGCTACACACCTCTGTTCAATTTCCTGACCCTCTGTACATCTCCTCCATATCCTCCCATACCTGATTCTGCCTCTCTTTTTCCCCTTCCTCTCTTCTCTTCCTCCCAAGTCCCAACTACCCTCTACTTCCCTTGATTATATTGTTCCATTTCTAAGTAGGACTGAAGCATCCACTCTTTGGTCTTCCTTCCTCTTCAGCTTCTTGTGGAACATGTGTCCTTATTATATGTTGGAGCATCTTCTGGGCAGAGGAGTTTTTAATGGCAAAAATAAGATTGGGATTCATTTATCACCAGTAAGTGAAATTTATTGAAATAAAATAAAGAAGACAGAGGATAAAAACAAGTTGGATAAAACAATATTGAATGATTGGGGTTCTGAAGGACAGTTTACCCAGAAAATTTGAGTAATGTGTGAATGAACTGGTATCCCTTGGCTTTAGCTTCTTTTGGTTGTAATGTGGAGCACCTTTCTGATCAAACTCAGGTCTGTTTCCATCCTGCCCTTATTAGCAATTTACAAAACAGACTCTATGTGGATTAATATCAATGCTCACAGAAATTACTTACATTCAGTTCCTCCAAATTAGAAGATGCTCCCAAAATAAGCTTGTAATTCTACAAAGCAATAGATAATCCAGTAGATACATGATTTAATATTTGCAGGCTTTCTGTGTCCATTCTTGTAATTGTTATAAATGCTTTGTGTGCCTCTACCAAGTCCTAGTGTGCAGAAGAGAGCTTAACAAAGGGCAAGGCTCTACTAATTGTTGACCAATCATCCCATTAAAAAGAAATCTCTAAAACTGAATGGAAAAATTATATTCATGAATTTTAAATATGATGGAATACTTTATGAGAGGCTTGCTTATATTTATCTTAATGTGATTAAACAATCTAAATAATAAATATAGTCTGCTACTATAGAGTTCTTTCATTTAATTTTTCATGTAAGTTCTAGCAATTAAGAAGAAAAATAACACTATAAATTGACTGGAAAAACAGAAAATGAACTCAGGCATGTCTGTAACAGATGGCAAAAACAAACTCATCATTGTTACCACTTTATTATTTCTCATCAAATTCATTATTGATTCTAACGTGTGTATCTCCATCATGTTTCCCTAGATGGAGGGAAAGGCTTTGTATATTACTCAAGTGAAGAGGGAAATGCCTTTGATGAACTTTGCACGTAAAGAATGGAATTTGATTATACATAACTACAGACACTTGGTATTCACATAACATACCTGGAGACAAACAGGGAATGTAAATCTTGTAGCAGGCAGAAGGTAAGACTTAGGGGATGTACTGTAAAAAGACAAGAGGTATAATTAGAGAAATTTGTCTCCCTCCCTAAATTGGGAGCAACTGTCAAGATAAAGTTTGCAAAGTGCCAATGCTACATTGCTGGATTCAGAGGAACAACGAAGAATTTGCAACACTTTTTTTTCTTGAAGTCTTCTCCCATTAATATAAAATTAAATCACTGAGATCTTGTCAAAAATGAAATAGTTCTAAATATAATAATTATACAAGAAAACTATAACTCAGTAGAGAGCCTTTGCCTAGCAAGCAAAGTGTCCTGGATTCAATGGTAAAATAAAATGTGGCTAAAGTAATACGAGTGTTAATTAGCATGATGCATATATATTTAAAACAGCATGTTATGCTTAATTATATGCAATTTTGTCAGGTATAAAAAGTTGAGTTCATCTATACTTGGAAAGAATGTAAAAATAAAACTCTCACATGTTGATGTCAGGAACAAATGCTACAACTGCTTCCAAAGCATTTTAACAGTTTTGTTTTTAAACCGAAGCATACTGGTTTTGATGTTTAGAAATTTGCTCAACAGAAACACAGGTGGACACAAAATCTTGCACTTAAATGCTCATAATTGCTTACCTTATAAATGAGTGGATATACAAATTCAGTAATTGAAAGAATATTATATCAGCTGGCAGGGAGAGATGAAACATTAGCACTTTAGTCAACAAAATTGAGGAACACATACACATACACACACACATGCACACACACACACACACACACACACACACGCACACTCCCATACACACAAATGCATACATATGCATCTGCACATACATGCACACACTGCAAATCTATTTTCATATGTGGATCAAAGTCTAAAATGTATTCATACATGTATATCAATGAGTCATATATATATGTACATATATATGTATGATAATAATTACTAAATGTTGGTAAAGCCTAAAAACCTAGAAAGTAGATGAAGATTCTAAATATGGATACCCAGGGAGGGAAATTTGGTGTATGTGCTATGAAGCAAAAGACACTAGAAATAAAGGTACAAAGAGGTAAAGGATGATGGGTAGCAAGAGAGAGGAAGAAGAAGCTACTAAAACACACCATGTTTCAAAAGACCTTAAAGATATCTGCATATTATAATCTATGAAATATTAAACCCATACCCACAGCAGCTGTTAATCCATGACTGCTTCTCTGCTGCATGCTCTTAATATAGCATTTTGCAGCTGTTCTATATCTTCTATATCTTCCACTTTTACTGTATTTCTTCTTTGATAATCTCTGTGCCTGGAAGGGAGTGGAATAAATTTCCCATTTAGTGCCGAGGACTCAACTATTTCAGAATAGCTTTTATCTGTATACATAGGACTGCTCCTATCAATAGTCAGTCACTGAAAAGGAAGGGAACAAAAGAAATGCTACTTTTCCATTTTGGCTACTAATTATTCTGGAAGGAAAGCAATAATAATTCTCAGGACAAGTCCAATGGATACTTCCAAACACCTTGTCACACACATAATTCTAGTTAAACTAAATGGGTCTAAGAAAGAATGTGTGTAAATAAAAATGAATGTTCAAAAGGGTTTGAAGAGGAGGTCTTATTAACTGTGGGAGGGAGACTAACTGGACTGAATAATTAGAAAATTCAGAAAACACTTTATTCATTCATGACATTGCCCAAGAACAATTCAGTAAAAGTTAAATACATTGGCAAAGAGGGGCAGTCTCTCCTTCAAACCCAGGCCATTGTGTGACCAATGAAGGGCAGCTTCAGCTCTCCTGCTACAGTTATTCCAAGCTGCCCGGGCAGGGAATGAAGCTGTATGTTCTAACATACATGAAGCAAAGATTCTAAGCTGCAAGGCCTCCAAGACACAGGACAACAACATTTGCCTTCACAGGAGTTGCAGTGATCCAGTATGGATAATGTAGCAGAAGTCAAAGGGCTCGAACCACATCAATGACTCATTGCAATGAACATTTGCAAGTAGAGAAAGTTGTTTAAGCAATAGGGTGTACTGTGTGACACATAGTGACTGTAGTGGCTATTCCTGGTTGTCAACTTGACTGCGTCTGAAATGAATTACAATCCAGAATTAGAAGGCTCACCTGTGGCCCTAATCTGGAGGCTGAGAGATACAAGTTTCTGACCTGAATCTTGACATGGAGACCTTGAGGAATAGTGGCTACAAATCCCACAGGATTAACATAGAAAGCTCTATGAGCTCAAGGTCATCCGGGGTTAAAGGTGTGGTGGCACACACCTTTAACCTGGGCTACACTTTTTGCTGGAGACCTATATAAGGACATTGGAAGAAGGAAGGCTCTCTCTGCTTCGCCTGCTTGCCTTGTGGGACTGAGCAATTGCTGGATCCTTGGACTTCCATTCGCAGCTGCTGCCGTGACTGTTGGGAGTTGATTGTTGGGAGTTGGACTACAAACTGTAAGTCATCAATAAATCCCTTTACTACATAGAGACTAAGTTCTGTGACTCTAGAGAGCCCTAACTAAGACAGTGACATACTGCAGTTTACACTGTGAGATTTCATTGTTTTTAATATTTGTTGTTGTTTTGTTTTGTGTTTTTAAAGTTTTTATTTTTTCCAACTTGGGCGAATTTACAAGAGTCAAAAGTAGATATGGAGGGACAGAGAGATAAATGGGACAGGGTGGACGATGTGAAACTCACAAAGAATCAATAAAAAGCTTTTTAAAAAATGAATAGTTCTCTTTAAGGTTTAAAACACATAAAAATATCATTAAAACATTTTACAATAACTATTTTAAAACAGTGGTTTAATTATTAGTAACTTGATAATTATCTAATAAATTAGTTTAATGATCAGTAACTTACAACCAAATATGTTAAGTTGCATGTTAGTTTTATTTAATTTATAAACCCACAATTACAAGAAGGATATAATTTTTTTTTGTTTTTTTTTTTTTTCAAGACAGGGCTTCTCTGTGTAGCCTTGGGTGTCCTGGAACTCATTCTGTAGACCAGGCTGGCCTCGAACTCAGAAATCTGCCTGCCTCTGCCTCCCAAGTGCTGGGATTAAAGGCATGCGCCACCACCACCCAGCTAAGAAGGATATAATTTTATCCAGAGTCTTTAGATAAAGAAAATGTAACAAAGCATTATTGCCAAACCTTTCATATCGGAAATAAAATCTGAGAGCTTAACATTATATCTGTGTGATTTGCAGATTAAAAATTCTCATTTTTCCACAAAACATCTGAAGCAAGAAATAGTGTCATAATACAGCTATAGAACATCAAAGGCACTGGCTTGGTAATGCTGAGTACCCACATGAGATGGCTTTCTGGAATTGTTGTGGTCAAGTTCTATATTCTCTGTGTATTGACATTGATTCTCACTAGGGGTTCTAAAATATGAAGAGATTGCCATAGTAATTTGTTCAACGAATGTATTCATGAGTATCCACTATAAATTTAAAACATAATTTAGAAGGAATAAAAGAGAAACATGACTTAAGGGATGTAGGGAAAATATGCAGAAGAACTGATAGGAGGAAGTGATAAGACTGTACTGTCCAAACATACTCTGACAATGGAGTTGCCGAATGTTTGATAATTGGGTGAGATTTATTTAATTTTGAGATTAAAGTTCACCCTTTGTTTCTTCATTAAATATTAAAAACTATTTTGTCTCCTGAATTATGTGCATAGCATTTCTTTAATGGAGAAATACTGAAGGAGCTCACAAGTGTGAAACTAGAAAAAATACAATGTAATTTCCTCTGAAAATATAAGATTGGTACTAGCTGACTTTGAATTTTTTATGAGTGTTCTTTATTCCTTTCAACTGTCATCCTTACAAAATTTAACTACACAATTCACAAGGACTTTAAATGATAATTGAATGTAATAAATTACATACATTTGAAAATATATATAATTTTTACTTTATGAAGAAATGCATTTATTTTATTTTACATGATCAATTATATTTATATGAACCTCAGTAACCAAAGGATATACTATGGTTTTTATAAAAAAGAGTTTCTGTATTACTCATTAGAAAAATTGATCTCTTGGCAATTTATATAATGAACTGGCAACTTCATAGATACTATAGAACATTCCTTTTCCTGACTTCAACAGGCATAGTGCCAGTCTTTCTGTGTCCATTGTCTTTCATGGGAAGCTCAAAAAGATGTCTGACCATTGAAAAGTAATATTATTCTGGTTCTTTAGCTGAGTTTATTTTAAAAATAACTACAAATTAACTAAAGATAAAAATAAATTCCAAGTTATAAACCATTTCTACTTTATGACCCAAATATATTAAGTAATGTGATAATTATTTAATAAATGATAAGTATGTAATATAATATTTGGAAGATATAATGAATTGCTTATTACATGTTATTATAGTACCAAGTGTCATGTAAATGTGATTTTAAGTAAAAATAATCTCATCTTTTCCTTTTACTTTGCATTATAGTTCAATTATTTTGGTTCAAATTGTCATAGGTTTCTTTTCTTAAAGTTATGAACTGTTACAAAGATTAAAGTTCTAAAAACATATATTTAAGTAACATTATACAGATTGAGTAGGTTGTATTTATATATTTAGCAAGACACTTAAACACACACAGGTGACAATAATTAATGAAGAAAAAGAGGCTATGGATTTCAAAAGGAGCAAAGAAGACTCTGGGAGAGGTTAGAGTGATGAAGAGAACAGAAAAGTATGTAGTTATGTTCTCCAAAAATAAAAGAATTTAAAAAAAAAATAGAAGTAAATCTTTTGTTTTCAGTTCTCTTGACTTTGCATCTTTACTCCTGCTGATGGTGTTTTACTGGTCCCCTTGTCCTCTGGATTCATAACTCACACTGTCTCCTCAGTGATTCTCACCTCCATCCACCTCATGCATCACAGGAGCCTAAGTCATTTTTCCCTGCTTTGACAGATAGACTTTCCACATCTGTGAGATTTTACCCAAAAAGCCATTTCTTTAAGGAAATTCTTTTCATAATTTAGTCATTCTACAGAAGTCTCTGTGGAATTTTGGGGATCATTTCTGTATGCTATTATATCATCTGTGAATAGAGATACTTTGACTTTTTCCTTTCCAATTTGCATCCCCTTGATCTGCTTTAGTTGTCTTATTGGTCATGCTAGAAATTCAAGTTCTGTATTAATAGGTAGAGAGAGAGTCGACAGCCTGGTCTTGCCCCTGATTTTAGTGGAATCACTTTGACTTCTCTCCATTTAATTTAATGTTGGCTGTTGACTTGCTATGTATTGTCTTTATTGTGTTGAGGTGTGTATCTTGCTCTCTCCAAGACCATTTATCACCAAGGGATATTTGAATTTGTCAATGACTTTTTCAGCATTTAATGAGATGATCATGTGGATTTTTTTCTTTCAGTTTGTTTATATGGTAGATAACATTAATGGATTTTCATATGTTCATCCATCCCTGCAAGACTAGAATGAAGCCTACTTGACCATTGTGGATATTGTTTTTTATGTGTTCTTGAATTTTGAGTATTAATTATTGAGTATTTTTGCACCAATGATCATAAGGGATATTGGTCTTAAATTCTCTTTCTTTATTGAGTAGATGTGTGGATTAGGTATCAACAAGAATGATGCCTTATAGAATGAGTTAGGCAATATTTCTTTTGTTTTGATTTTGTGGACTAGTTTGAGGAGTATTGATAGTACCAAAGATCATGTGTAGACTGGACTAAGTTCCTTTCACATATGTAGTTGATATGCAGATGATCTTGATATGAGTCCCCTAAGAATTGAAACAAGGGCTTTCCCTGAATGGGACTCTATTGCCTGACCCTAGGTCCTTTCCCCACCTAGCTTGGCTGCCTTGGCTGGCCTCAGTTGGAGAGGATGTGCTTATTCCTGATGCCATTTGATGTGACAGAGCAGGTTGGTATCCTGAAGGGGAAGTGTTCCCCTTCTCTCTGAGGAGAAGGGGAAGGGAAATTTGGGAAGGGAGATTGGGAGGGTAGAACTGGAAGGAGGAGGGATGGAGGCTGTGATCAGGATTGTAAAGTGAATAAATAAATAAATAAATAAATAAATAAATAAAATGAATTAGACATTCAGTTATATGAGCTCTTGTGGGCTTTCTCCAAATGAGATGTATTTTATTATTTTTTTGTTTCTAGCAGTAAATCAGAGAAGACTGATGTCATGGTTGACGTGCCCATTATTTTATGTCTAAGTTATTCAACAAGATTATTACTTCTATTGGTAGACAGGAAGTAATCTAAACAAACACTTACTATATCTTGCCTAAACTTAAATATCAGACTTAGTAATTTGCAGGAATAGTATCAATAATTTGATGTACAATGAGAAAGAATTATAAAAAAACATTCTTAAAAAATAAGAACCCAATATGTATTTATAATGTTTAACACTGTTTCTTTTGTGTTCCTAAGGAATATCTTTCATAGTTTAAGAAATGAGAACATTAAGTTCATTGGAGAGGAAATACCTATTGTGTAAATAATCTTAAAGCTTATTTTACTTATATCATGATATCTATTAATGGATTTCACCTTTAGGAAATGTTAGGTTTATATAAAAACATATTCTGTGAATAAATGAGTAGTATTGAAATGCTAATGTGTAATTTCTTACGGTAAGACAAATAATCCTGTGCATCCTGTGCCTAGCATTCTTGGGATCCTCAGTATTTAGCTTAATCACAGAGAGCCAGAGCATAATGTCTATTTTATGAACTCTGCTGAGATTTCAGATGATTTTGAGAAACACCAGTATAATTGAAAATGGAAAGTTTTTAAGGTGACCCATAATCCAGCTGCTGTGTGACTGCTAAAGTAGAACAAAGTCTGAGTCAGAACCACCCATCTGGTTCAGCGTAAGCCTGGGATCCTATGGACATCTGAATAGTAATAAACAATTATCATGTTTGTTAAATTTTAAAGTGACTTATTCATTAGTTTAATGTCAGTCAAGTCATAGACATCATACAACTATTTAAATGGAAGGAAGTAGAAATAAAAAATAAAAACACATCAATTACCTATGAGTAATATTTCATACTGTAAATATTTGGTTGATTTCTTCCCTGAGTTTGACTGTTTCTTGACTTCTACTCCTCTTGGGTGAGTTTCCTTCTTTTTGTTCTAGAGCTCTAAGATGTGCTGCTAAGTTGTTAGTGTAAGATCTCTTCAGTTTCTTTACCAGGGCACTTAGTGATATGAACTTTCTTCTTAACACTGCTTTCATTGTATCCTATAAGTTTGTGTATGATGTTTCATTAAATTCCAAGAAGTCTTTAATTTTCTTCTTTATTTCTTCCCTGACCAAGTTATCATTGAGTAAAGAGTTGTTCAGGTAAATGGATGAAACTAGAAAATATCATTCTGAGTGAGGTACCTGAGACCCAAAAGGACAGGCTTGATATGTACTCATTAAGAAGTGGATATTAGTCAAAAAAAAAAAAAAAGTACAGGATACCCATGATACAGCCCATAGAACTCAAAGTGGTCAACAAGCTGAAGTGCCCATGTGAGGATGCCTCAGTCCCACTTAGGAGGGAGAAGAAAGTAATCACAAGTAGGGAGGGAGAAGGGACCTAGAAGGGAAAGTGGACAGGGGTTGGGGGAAAAGGGGAACCTAATCTGGTATTAGGTGAGGAAAAAGGACTGAAGCCCAGAGGACCAGCAGAAAGAATGGAAACAGGCAATCTCAGAAGATAGGAGATTGGGGGGACCCTCCAGAATACACTAAACACCTGGGCGGTGAGAGACTCTCAGCATTCAAAGGGAGGGACCTCAAATAAAATGCCCTACAGTAGGGAGAGGAAACTTATAGAGCCCACCTCCAGCAGGAAGACAGGGAGGGTATTGCCATTTAATGAACAAGTAAATGTAAAAAATTCAAATATACAAGTTTCTCACAACTAATGACTGAAACTTGAAAAATAAATAAAATTATACTTCATTCACAGCAAGATAAGAAAAATAACTACAATTAATATCTCATTCAAAGCTACACATGTATCCAAGTATATTCTTTTTTGAATTGAAAATAGATTTTTCTCTCATACTGACTACAGGTTCCCACCATCTATTTCTCCCAGCCCTCCCACACACTCTCCTATCCTTCAGATCGACCTGTTCTTCATTTCCCTTAAGAAAAAAACAGGCCTCCATTAGAAGCGAAGAGAAAAAAATATATTACCTATGAAAAAAGATACACACTCAGGAGATTTTCTATATTAAAGTGAAATGAACACTTCTTAATCAAATTAAGAGCTGATAGAATTTTAAATATTAGAATGCCCATTCTACATGAAAGTTTTAAATATATTCTTTGTAATAGAAAATGGTTGCTTAAACCATCTGTGAGTAATATGAATATGAATAACACGATGTCAGAGTTCACAGTGTGATAAATAGCCTACAACAATAAAAGACTGCTCCAAGGAATAATGGGTGAACTGCGATATTTACAGCACACATAGAGGGAAAGAGTAGACAGAAATTGAAAGAAACATAAGTGTCAAAATTGGTTAAGATTTTATTTAGTCAGAATATTAATGATTTGTATTAATGAAATGATAGGATGTGGAAAAAGCAATGAAAACCATATAGCCTGTTATAACACAAAATGATACATATATACAAATACCATTTTTAATATAACATACAAAGTCAATTGGTACGAATAGGTAAAGAATAATGAAAGGTAGAGGAGTAGAAAACAAAGTATAAGATGGTATATTGTAACTTAACTATTAGAAATTACAATGAAAAGGAATTACAGAAAATACTCCTTTTGTTTGATAAATATATTACTGTATATATATATATGTACATGTACATACTTTATATGTATATATGTATATTTATAGAGATACACTGTAACTTCTATGTTTATTCAAAATAAAAATTAAAAATATTACATTAATTTGGAAGAATATTAATCTCTACAAATAACTCAAGTGAGTGTCTTCATTAGAGTATTTAGAGTAGATAGTAATTGAGATATATTATCCAAAGTAAAATGACAATATGTAAAGATAAACAAATAAATTCATCAAGAGAATATCATTCTATATAACATTTAACAAACATAATGGCTCAAATTACAAAAAGGTAAGATAATTAAAATAAAGAAGAAAATCTCTACCATTGCAGTGACAAATGATCATACATTTAAGGAAACATGAAATATAAGGATGTTACTTGGAGCAGTCTTTCATTGTTGTACGATATTTATACCACTGTGAACTCTGACATTGTATTATTCATATTCGTATTCTTCAGAGATGTTTTAAGCATTAAAGATATAGAGTTTCAGCAGAATTATGAGTTAGTGACAAAGAAAGTTAAATATCTCCGTGGTCTGTTTGAAATCATGACAGAATAACGTGCTAGTGACTTTTCTGTCGCTCTGAAGAAACAATATGACCAAGGCAATTTACAGAACAAAGATTTTGTTGAGGAGTAACCCATGACTTTATAGTGAGGAGCTTAGCAACAGCCAGGAAAGCACGATACTGGAGCTTTAGTTGAGAGTTTACAGCTCATTCACAAATTGGAGAAGGGCCAGAGAGTTGTCCTGGTTGAGGATTTTGTAACCTAGAACCCCATCATTTCCAGTAACACATCTACTCCAACAATGCCATATCTTCAATCCTTCTCCCAAAGTTTCATCAATTAGGGATCAAGTTGTCAAATATGGGCTTTGGGGGCTGTTTTAATTCAAGCCATCACAAATATTGCAGGTTTTTTTGTTTGCTTACTTTCGTGGCACTGCTTTGAAAAACTTACGTTAAGTGTTTAAATGTATCAAACCACGAAACTTCAAGAAAAATCTACTTTCCCTCTCCTAGTAGTAAGCAAATGCTAATAGTTCCTCAGTTGGAAGTGGAGGTCATGCCCAACTCTCATTCTTTGTGCTGGGATTTTGTTTGGCTTGTGCTTCTAAAGGACTTGTACATGCCATTACATTTATATAATTACCTTGTTGGGTCTGGGAAACACTATTTCTTTAAAGTCATCCAGGACCTCTGGTTCCTACAATATTTTCATTGTCCTCATCTGCATAGATTTCTGAGCCTGAAGGTAAAGAACATAATGAGACTCTCCATTTAAAGCTGAGTACTCCAAAATAACTTAGTCTCTACATGTTAACCAATTTGGTCACCATGTTAATTGACGTCTTCTACAGGAAGCTTCTGTAAGGGAAGTTGAACCATGAGCTCATCCATAGGTAGAGCAAAAGTCATTAAGAGCTGTTTTATTGCTATGTTAATTTAACCAAATAAAAGTAGTGTGTTTTCCCTAGGGCCCATTACTTAACTAGCCACAGATTCTTGGCCTAATTGATGCTGTCAGTATGAGTTACATCTTATGCAGTGGGCTTTAAATTCAGTTAGAAAATACTTGGTCACTCCTGTGATATTTGTGTCATTGTTGAACCTGATAAATTGGCCATAGCCCAGGGAAGATAATGCCCAAGTGTAGTCAGACAACATAAACTGGACCCAGGTTTTAAAAACTAACTTGAAGCTGTATGGGTATAGATGTAGGGAAAGATCTGGAAGTAGCAAGATAAGTAGGTGGGGTTGAAAGGATAAAATACTTCATATACAATTCTCAAAGAATTAATAAAACATTATGAAAAATACCAAACTTTATTCAAGAAAAAATTAATAATAGAATTAGACATATATTTAGATTGTAATAACTCTTCAGAGTCTATTATAATCAAGGCTTCTAATAAGGCCCTTTGTGGGCTTAAAAAATGGGATTTAATTGAACCTGGAATAATAGCAGATTATTCTCCTATATAGGAACCTGACTCCCAGATGTAGGGATTCTAAGCAGTTTCTTTCAAATAAAATTCAAAAATGAAAAATAAAACCACATTTTCTTCTAACATTTTACTATATTAAACAATATATTTACCATGTTTTTGCAAAAACTATTTGAAAATAAGTATTAGGATAAAAATAAATTTACTCAAACTTAGAAATGCAATGTGATCATCAAATTTCAAACTATAAATCCACATTTAAAATCATGTCTTTAAGTTGTATATTTTATGGACCTGGTCTAATTAGTACAGTAGGCAGATGGTCCTTTGGCAGTACACCAATGTTATAATTTAAGTAAAGACTGAAAAGCTTAGTTTGATCCTTTCTAGTTAGTTATGGCATATGCTTTTTTAAATGGTAGATTAGAGTATATGCTATAATGAATTATAAATAAGAACATATGGCATATATCTGTCCATATTTAGTGAAGTTAATTTAATATTTTTACTTAAATATTTTAATTAATATGATACCAACACACATATAACTTTTAACTCTTTTGGTTGGATCATAATTTTATTATTACAACAAATTTTTCTTCAAATGTAATTTCTAATAAACTTCTCTATTAGTGAGTGTCAAAGAATGATTAGATAAATAACTTAGTTCCGTGGACCGTAAGATCAGATATCTTGTGACATTCAATCATGAATTGTTTGACCTGGTTTTTGCTCAATGCTATTTTATAATGTCTCCTTATAATATATTGTGGTTAATAAAATAATACATATTTAGAAGTTAGTATTATGGATTTTCTACTACATTAGTTATTATTATCTTAGTCGTTATTCTACATATATTGCAATGTCAGTTATTTTCAGTAGGGTTTAAAGTTTTTATGAGCATGAAATTTACTAACAATGATTTTATGTAAATTGATTATTTATAATCTTATTTTGAAATAGTTTGATTATACAAAGTCAAACAAAGCCAGTTAATATGTATGTGTTTGTTTACATGTTTTTGTGATAAGAACATTTATGCTTACTTCTCCTGGTTATTTTCAAGAGTGTCATGCTCTGTCACTAATTGTAGTAAACATGTTTATACATTTTGAACTTATTCCTCCTTCTGGTCAGAAATATTATTTAAATGCATCTTCCCTTTCCCAATCTAGTGCAACTAGTATTCTATTCTTTTCAAGTACTTTTATGAATATAAACATCTCAGTCCTACATACCATGTGTTTCCTTATTGTTTAAAACACCAGGAGCTTATTCTCTTTAGATATCTCTAAACTGAGATGGGTAACTTGAATGTAGAAATAAGTTATGGGCAGTACAGTTCCTTTGTGGGCTGACATAATTTTTTATATTCAGTTGTTAAAAAGACAACATGGCCAGAGGTTTGCAGGGGGTTAGTACTTATTCCAGCAAACCCTCTACTGTAATAGGAAGACATTCCACCTAGAAGAACTTTATTGTGTTGCAAGTAGTGAGTTGGACTGTGACTGAATTATTCTGTAGACAACAATATGATGTTAGGTTTATCTTGGAGATCTTTTCCCCCTTCCCCTCCTGAAAGTATGCCTCACAAGCACAGAAATGTGAATGAGTAATCACCTGTGGTATTGCTCCCATGAAAAAGAGTGAATCTAAAAAAAAAAAAAAAAATAGAAAAAGAAAAAGAGTGAATCTCCTCAAAGTTGATGACAATGTAATGTAATGTTATGTAATGATTGCTTCAGGAAAACTGCAGGACTTGACAAGTTCCTGCCAAGGCATGGACTCAACAGTCAATTTAGCTAAGTTTTGCCTGTACAGCACATATGGAACTCCATGCTATATTCTCACATTTGTCCACACATAATTTATTTTCTCACACGTGAAATGATTTCTGTTGAATTCGCACCCATGTTCCAGGTTATTTTATCTTCATTACCATTGTTATTGTCCTTGGTGTCACAAAAGCCTCACTATCGTTCACTGCCTTCTGGGTACACATGTTAGCAATTTTCTTATTTTATTTTAGAGATTATAATCCAATTATGACATTTACTCTCTACTCCTTCTAAACATTCCCATGAATGTGTTTGCTTTGTTCATTATTTGTCATTAAATGCATATTTGTATATGGAAATGCATATGATTTCCTAACTATATGTGGCTCAGTCTTTCTAGTGTTACTGGTAGGTATGTTTTCAGGGCTGAGTTTTTTTGGTACTAGGTAATCAATTGGTGTGCTCATTCCTGGGGAAGACTATTTGTTCTGCTCTCAGCGTTTCTTAGTTGCCTGGAATTCCTTGTGTAGGATTGAGAACTCTTGGTCACTCCTCCTGACCCCTTCCCTAGTCCACTATAGCTATTAAACTTATCCTCATTCAGCTATTTTTATCATGTTCTTGTCAATCTAAGGGTATAGATAATAATGGTATTAAGAAATACAATCTTACAACAAACTCACAGATTGTCTGTCTCCTATCATCTCTTCAACTTCAAATTTCCAGGGTTCACTGAGTCTGAAATGCTCGAGTGTTTTGTAGATGTATTCAGAGTAACTGAGTTCTACAACTCTGCATTAGTTTTTCTTGGAGTTTTCTTTAGTGGACTTCTTCTAAAAAGAAGTCTCCTTAATGAGGAAAAAAGATAATACTTATTTGTGGGTATAAAAACAAATGTTCAGATTATTGTTTAGGATCATGCTTCTTTAAAAAAAATGTAGTGGTTTCAGGTTTTTGTCTAGTATTCATTAGTTCACTAGTACTGACAGTAAACCCATGGAGTTGGCAACATTAATATTTCTACTTCACAGATGAAGAAACTAGCACATGTAATAGAATAAGTGCAGCATGAATGCCCATAGTCTGTTATAGCTATGAGAATGTTATTAACTTTAACTTTTACAGAGTATTCCATTGTCCCCAGATAAACTTTATTCAACGCATCTTTTCATGTATATAAGGAATCACCTAGGCAAGCTGCTGAGTGTATGAATAAACTGGTATATTTCTTTGCTCAGGGAAAGGGATGTAGGGCGTAGAAGAAGACCCTCTCAGAAACAAAGGAAAGGGATGGGGTGGGGGGACCAGGAACTGTGTCAACATTTGAAATGTAAATAAATAAAACCACTAAAAAATAAATGTAACCAGAAAAAAATATATTTGTTTCACTAATAAGCATATTTGCTCAGCCAAGAAACAAAGTTAATACAGGTATTTACCTTTCCCCATGCTTTTCAGTTTACCATGGAGAATTTTAACATGTAAAGAGTAAAAAAAAAACAATTTAAAAAGATCTTTATTTGTTCAAATTTGTTTTCTAGTGCATATACAACATTTACAAAACTGATTTCGCTGACTATATTTTGTTTAGAATAGTGTCTAGAATTGAGAAATTATGTTATGATCATGTGCCAATGGTCAAAATCTTCATGGTAATTTTACCTTCTTATTTTTATTTTTCTATTCATGTGAAGTTATTATAAATTTTATTATTTTTCTTTAATTTTTATTTCACACAATATATATATTGATAATCTTCTTTCTTCTCTCCCAGAATTTCCCAATTCCTTCAAGCCTCCTTACCTATCCAAGTTTATGTCACTTCTATCAACACAACAAAAACCTATGCAAGAAAACTAAAAATAATAAGAAAAAAGCAAAACAAACAAAAGTATAAATTTCATGTACATCTCACTAAAAATATTTAACTTATATTTTCTTTTCAAGTACTCAAATTTGTTTTAAATAAAATGTCTTGATAATTAATATTAAATTATTAATCTTATTTTAGTTATACACTAGATCTATATAACACCATCTCTTATCACTTTGAAATAATGTAGTGCAATAATACTAGAATATTGTATAATTTGGTTTGGTTTTTAGATTTCATACAAATTATACAATTGAGCCAAGGAGAAGAAAACTATTTTCTTCTAAGTTATATTTTTTTATATTGTTACAAGATCAGAAGCTAGTATACATTATTGGGGCCATTGAACTCTGTTAAACATTTCCAACTCATACCACAAGTTCACTAAACCAGCCCGAGGCACTGAAAAACTTAAAAGCTAGTCTGATAGAGCTTCTTACAAATATTCTTTGAATTTTATGACTTGTCTCCCACATGAGGCGTAATAGTTTCGATGTTCTAATTAGTACTTGTGTATATTGCTATTACTTTGTCTCCTTAATCACATTATTAAGAGTGTTATGGAGATTCCTTATAGTATCACACTTTATAATAGTGTTTCTAATTTGAATATGTCCTGTTTTATGTTGTCTGATTCTGAAACATCATAAACTCTTTTTATGGGTCCTTTGATAGTGCTCACTTTCTTCTTTATACTTGATTAGAATATACAGTACTAAGTAACAAAGATATTATCTGAAGCTTCAGAGTTTCAACTCAGGAAAATAAACGGGCTTCCTTTCTCTGGTTTTTATTCTGGTACAAATAGAGAAAATATCAAAGTTATTGATGCTTTTTTGAAGACATCATTTTTGTGTATACAAGAAATTTGACTGAATACATATTTAACTATATATTTTTTTTAAAAAATCTACACATAATAGCCAGGAACATGAATTGTTCTTAAAACTCTTATGTAAATGTTAATATTTTAAGGCAATATGTGTTATTCTATGATTAAGTTTTTTATTGTTCTTCACAGGAAGCAAACAATAAATTACAAAAATAAGATTCGTGGTTTCTAGAACCTCCTAAAATCGGCATTGAAGTCATTGATTAAGTAGGCTTTGTTTTTATTGATACATGTTTTTTTCTTAAACTGGGATGAAAATGTCTGTAACTACAGTTTCGAGGATCCATTGCCTTCTTTAGAACTCTGTGGATACCAGGCTAACACGCTGAGCACAATCTTGTCTGAAGGCAAAACACAAACAATATATTAAGTAAGATAAATGAATCCTAAAAAATGCAGGTATGTATTATGCAAATGTAGCTTGATGCTCATTGACAATGATCAGAAAATAAATAAGTATAGTTGGACATAAAGTATTGACTATTAAGTACTATGTTTTATAGTATTTGAACAAGGTAAGTCAGGTGCCAAAGGGGGGAAGGGGGAATCAATAGTCTTAGCAAACAGCAAGGTATGTGAACCACAACAATTACTAACATGGCAAGAATCCCCTAAGGGTGCAATAGTGGTACTTAACAGCTTTGGACAAACCAGTAACTATCTAATTCACCTTAAGAACATCTTATATAAGAGAATTCACGCTTCATACAAAAAGGAAGAAGTATTAATCAGAGTTCTCTAGTGTAACAAAACTCCCATAATAAGTCTCTCTTCACATATATATATATGTATATATATATATATATATATATATACATATATATATATGCACTTACATACGTACACACATACATATGGATTTATAAGAATTTCTAACAGACTGATCTAGATAATAGATAATTCAACAATGGCTGACTACTGGTTCAGTATTCAAGTAGTAGTTCAGTCCACAAGGCTGGATGTCTCAGATGGTCTTCACTATATACAGAAATTCCAAAGAAGTAGGCTCTAATACCAGTGAAGAAATGGACTTGCTAGCAAGGTGAGAGAAACCAAGCAAAGAATTATGCTTACTTCTTCCATTTCTTTATATAGGCTTCCAACAGAAGTTGTGGCTCAGATTAGTGGTGGGTCTTCCTTTATCATAAGATCTCAATTGATGGTATGTCTTCCCACCTCAAGATTTAGATTAGAAGTGTATCTTCCTATTTCAAATTAAGCAAGAATCCCTCACAGGTGTGCTTCATCACTTTTTTTATTTATGAATTATGGTATTTTTGTACTCCATATTCCATTCCCTGAACCCCAATCCACCCTCCTACTGCTCCACATCCCATACCTCCTCCCCAATCTCCCTGTCTCTACATGGATGCACTCACCCTTCACCCCACCTAATCTCTAAACCCCCCTGGGGCCTCCAGGCTCTGTGGACTGTATCTTGGGTATCCTGTACTTTTTTTCTAATATCCACTTATTAGTAAGTACATACCATGCACTTCCTTTTGAGTCTGAGTTACCTCACTCAGTATGATATTTTCTAGTTCCATTCATTTGACTGCAAAACTCAGGATGTCCTCATTCTTGATAGCCAAGTAATATTCCATTGTGTAAATAAACCAGTTTTTGTATTAATTCTTCTGTCATGGGACATCTAGGTTGTTTCTAGCTTCTGGTTATCACAAATAAGGTCTCTATGAACATAATGGAACACGTGCCCCTGTGGCATGGTGGGGCATCTTTTGGGTATATTCTCAAGAGTGGCATAGCTCTGCCTTCAGGTAGATCTATTTCTAATTTTCTGAGGAACCTCCGGATTGATTTCCAGAGTGGTTGTACTAGTTTGCAATCCCACTAGCAATGGAGGAGTGTTCCTCCTTCTCCACATCCTTTCCAATGTGTGTTGGAGGTTTTGATCTTAGCCATTCTGATTGGTGTAAGGTGTAAGGTAGAATCTCAGGGTCGTTTTGATTTGCATTTTTTTTTTTTTGATCACTAAGGGCTTTGAACATTTCTTTAGGTGCTTCTGAGCCATGCTCCATCATTTTAACAGTTCATTCCAGATGCAGTTAAGTTGACAACCGAAAATAGCCATCGCACTGGACAACTACCCATGATTCTTAAGGCCACAGACCCTAGAAGGGAATCTACTACTACCATTTACCTAAACCTTCTCTAGCTCTATTATAAGTACATTTATGCACAAATTAAAGTTCCCAACACTCATCAAAGCAACTTCTTTTTGCAAAAGACAGTGACAGGATTACACTGTTGGTCAACATTAGTAAATATTGATAGTGAGGTAGGTGGCCAAAACTAACTCATTCATCTAAAAATAACCATTACTCCTAAGGCACAAGAAACAGAAGATAAAAGAAGAGAATGATGAGAGTTTATAAGAAGAGTCTACTGTGAGATAGTATCAGCCATGTATACCAGGAAAGTGGAATCTCATTTATACAGAATTTTGCCACGGACTGGACTGGGTTTCTTTGGGGACTCTTTGTTCCGCAGGGTGATGAGAGTTTTGGCCTGGTGGGCTAGGAATTCGGCACGTGACAGACAGAAACGACACAAGGGAGTGCAGATTCTGAATTTATTTTCACAAAATAAGAATCAGGCTTATATAGTGTATAGAAACAGGGCGAATGTCCGGGATCTCTACGCAGGTAGCAGTCACAAAGTCAGTAAAATCAAATAGCCAGGTGTAAATGATTACTTTGGAAGAACAATAGTGCTCTTTCCCGCTAGGCTATCTTGGCAGTCCTAAGCAAATTCTCTTGTGGTCAGTAAGCACCAGGAGGTCCCATTCTAGCAGCTCCTGGGAATGGTTTGGATTGTAACACAAACATTAGTTCAGGAAGCTTTTTGATTACTCTCTAGTTTGTAAAGCAATTCTGCCTTGTGTGGTACTGCTGTTAGAGTTCTATGTTTATGGATAGCAGTAGTGTTTGACTACTATCTCTAACTCTGAAGACACCCTGTCTGATAAGGCAGCTTCCTTGTGGGAATCAGTAGGTAACAATGCCTGACCTATATTGCTAATTCTAGGGACTCTCTGTCTGCTAAATTAGCTTCCCCTGTAAAAATTCCAAGCTAATAACAGCTAGGAAATCAATTAGGATCATTGAAACACTGTGGAGGCCAGGAAACAATGTTAAATCTCAATTTTAGCTACAACAAAATATTTCTTAAGGCACCTTAAGGCCTGAATAAAGAAAGCATGTAGATTTCTCCACAGACTTAGAAGAGATCAAACTGGAACACGTCTAAGTTAGGAGAAGCCAACGACTGACTGAATACTCAGGAGGCACAAACTAGAATTTCATTTTGGGTCTGAGTTATCTCACTCAGTATAATATTTTGTTGAAATGCTGTCTTTTTTCCCCCAGTCGATGGTTTTTGTTCTTTTTTAAACATCAAGTGACTGTAAGTGTGTGGTTTCATTTCTGGGTCTTCAATTCCATTCCATTGATCAACCTGCCTGTACCTGTACCAATACCATGCAGTTTTTATCACTGTTGCTCTGTAGCACAGCTTGAAGTCAGGGATGGTGATTTTCCCCAGAAATTCATTTATTGTTGAGAACAGTTTTTGCTGTCCTGGGTTTTTTGTTACTCTTGTCCATGATCAGGTTTTTAACCCTGATATTGTAGACCTACTGGGGTACACGAGTGAGGGCGGCAGAATTTAAAGAACAAAAGTACACTGGTATTTTTAGTTCATAGGCCAACATGGCAATTTCATTATGCTCTAATCCTACATGCAGAGCAACTGACAGTTTTTTCCATTGACTAGTGCCCTAATTCATGAGCTAATCCTAAGTGCTCAGGCCTAAATACATACACATATTAGTAACAGCAGGCTGACTTAGCAGACTCAATATAAATCCGAGAGACCATGAATTTGGTCTCTCAAAAGGGGGACACATGAGAATCTGGGGCATAAAGAAAAGTAGAAATAATAAAAATACAGTATTTATAAACAAAATTCTCCAAAAAATTTAATAAAAAAATAAAAATTGAGTTAAAATATTTACAGAAATAAAATATTTGATGCAGTGAGTGAATGACCCAACTTCACATAGAATTTCATTGATTATTCCAGGAAAAATTTTGATTTTTTTTTCTTAGTTACTTTCTTTGATGATCAACTATCAGATGACCAAGATCAGAGACAATTTAAGGGAAGAAGAGTTTCTTCTGATATTTAGAATGAGGAGATAATTCCGTTATGATAAGAAAGGCCATTATGATACGAAGGAGTAAAATAACAACAGCAGGATATTGGTTGGTTATATTGACTCCATAAGCAAGAAACACTGAACAAAAATGGGGTGGGGCTAGGCAACCTAACTTGCTTTTACCATTCACCCACGTGCCCCACCATGCCCCAGTGAGGTTCTACCTCCCACTTGTTCCACAACATCCCCATACATTACTGTCAGCTGGGAATCAAGTGTTCAACCACATGAGCATATGGGAGGCATTTTACATTCAAACCACAATAATGATGATGATAACTATAGAATTCCTGCATTTCTTTGTTTTTTCATCTTTCTTATAGTGACAAAGAATACATGTTAGACTTATACCAAAATTGTACTATTCCAGGAATATGTGCTATATACAGATAAAAATGAGGCAGGTAAGAAAAGATCAAAGTAAATATCTATATTAACTAGGATACCACTTAGCTTACAATAAATGCAGATATATTGTTAGGAACTTAAATATGGCATATAATTTGCAAAGGTATTTAATCTATCTGCTTAGCTTAGTGCTAATAGCTCTGTAATGGCATTGGGTAAAGTTTGTATAACATTGCTGTAACAAATTCAATTTTAGGTTAATATATACACATCAACGTCATCATTGTGTCCATCTTGTAGTATATTTATGAAAAATTGGAAATACATGCTTGTTCAGAATCTACAGTCATCATATCTGTGCCTATGATGTGTACATGAATGTGTATTCATATGTCTGTCAGAGAGCACAGGAGATAGTTTTGTTTGCTTTATTTTCCAATAGTCTATATATGAAATTTAAATAAAATGGATTCATTATTTAGAAATAAATTGTTAAAATCATGGTAACAGTTTTGCTTTCGAGTACATGTTTACATAATCTAACATTATTTTTGTTTACATTTAGTTTACAATGAAATAGTGGATTAGTCTCTAACAGGACTAAATTGTTAGAACATGATCTAGCTTCAAAGGTTAATGAAAATATAATTAGAATAGCGTGTGCTCCATGTTTCTCAAAAGAGCAGTAAATCCTATTAATCCTTCTTAGTTCACAAATTATTAACCTGATCAGCAATAATCTCTCAGCCTCATTTTGTCAATTTAACTAATGTGTTTGAATATTGCACTAAAAGGTTTTCTTATTAGTTAGTTTTGATAAGGAAATAGAAGTAATCAATGAGAAATAGGAAATTCAATGGAAAATGAAAAATTATTTTTTGTAAGTTTTATAAAACTACTTGAATAGGAGTATAGTATGGAAATATTTTAAACAATGTGACATACCATAGTTGAGTTTTCCACGGTGGTCTTTGATTATCATGTTCTAACAATTTAGTCCTGTTAGAGACTAATCCACTATTTTATTGTAAACTGAATTTAAGTAAAGCCTGACATTGTAGCCTTGAGGCTTCCTTCTGCCCATCCACAGGTGGATGGAGTATATTGTGGAAGTAACATGTAGAGTAAAATTAATTAAAAGTTGGCATCATTTCCCTGGATTGATATTCTAGGGCTCTCTTCTGCCAGCTAGATGATTTGGGTTGCATTGTGAAACCTGGGTATATTTGCAGTTTGCCATCTGTCAACTTTGGTTGATAATGGGCACCACACCTTTTCGGTGAAAGTACTGGTGTACAGTTGCTGAACTGAGTCTGCTGAGCAAACACTATTCTGTATTTTCTGAAAGCCAAATTACTTTTAGACTGAGCTTTTTGTCCATCGTTGGTTTAAATTTTATAATGTGCAAAATTCCTTATTGTAACTGTCATTCAGGAAGCTATAAATAAAAGCATGAGATGTGAATATCTATATATGTTAATTCTGACCTCTGTCTTTTTGTCATACTATTTTTCTGATTCACTTAACATTTTTTCCTTTGTCTTAGTTTGCACAGTAAGGTTGTAGTCTACCATGTCTGGACAGCTTTCCTGAGCTTGGCACAAAATGGAGGACTTCCTTTTTTAGCAGGGCTGTTCCTCTTTGCTTGATCTGGGGAGCCCAACCCACACTCTACTTGGTGATTGTCATCTACTTTGTGAAATCGCAGATTCAGCTAACATCCTGGAATGCCTCTCCATGCAAATGAGGTATCTCCAATACCTTAAGCCTCAGCCATTGAAACTACATCCTTTTCACTCACCAAGAATCATATGTATAACCCTAGTTCACCTCGAAAAAAAAGTGTATACTTAAAGCCCACACCAAATAAAGGTATGTGCACAAGCTAAGATCGTCTCAGAGAGGTTCTTAAGGTTTGTTGGAGAAGGCCTTCAGTTAAAAGAGTTGTTAACACTAAACTCCTCAGAGAAGCCCCCACACACACTCCACCAGATCTCTTCTGTTTTGGACTCCCTTCATCCTTCCAGCCTGATGTGCAGCAACATCTGGACACCCTGAGAGGGAGAAAACAGAGAACAAAAAGAACAACTGGATCCCAACATTCATAACACAGCTGGCGCCCACTAGGAGGCAACATTTCCTCAGGTTTAGGGAGATAAAAAGGGTGAGTGTCCCCAGTACCTAGCCTCTAGCCCCCAACCTTTGGCATCAGCCCAAAGACCCAACCAAGCCTCCACACTCTGAGACCAGGCAGTCTTATCTTTCCCTACTTTGTTCTCTGGATCTACAGTTTCCTTTCCTTTGTCACTGTAGGGAATGTCTGTCTCATCACATCAAAAGAAAAAAAAAAAGCCCACAGATTAGGAAAATATTGACCATCTTTAAATGCTCTATAAAAACACTCACTAAAATGCCATGTGGGACTTTGTTTAAAAAAAAAAAAAAAGGAAGCAGACTGCCACGGTGACTCTAGCTTTCCACATTTTCCCTCCCACGACTGAAGCTCACTGATTTTCCTCCTCATCTTCAATGCTCCAATCTTCAGAATCTTTCCACAAAAGTGGAGGAGACACCCAGTACTCTCTTAGCTCCTTTCCCAAAGCCCAAAAATGGAGAAAATGCCAATCAATCTACTGCCCCGATTGCAAGATGGTAAAGTCAACCACTCCTCTCTGGATTCAGACTTAGGACAATCACCTCACCCTCTGACTCACAGGCCATTGCCACCTGGCATCTATACCTGTTTCCCTCTCACCTTCAACTTTCCAGGGGTTAAACAGACAGAGAGCTACATCCCTCCTGCTGCAACCAGCCAGAGTATGGCCATGCATGGCCAGGAAGCAATTCACACACAACCTGACATGGTGAAAGGACCTGCCTAGTAGACACAGACCTGTAGGTAGCTGGAGTAGAATGCTAGTTGTGGTGAAGCTAGCCCCTCCCCCAAGTCAGGTGTCTAACCTAAAGAAGAACTGGATACACCAGATGCCAAATTAGTACTCTGAACAAAATCCGTATGCTAACCAACATAGAGTTAAATGATGGATGGAGTTTCATTGGCATGCAGCCCACCGAAAACTTAGAAATCTTTTGTTTTTTTATCTGAATTTTATTTAAATGTTGTTTTTCCCTAATAAGAAAAGTAACTGGGAGAATGGTTATACTTTTAACACATAATCATTCCCCAGATCTCTACTACGATACAAAGATATATGCCCACTGCCTTTAAAAATTCTTTTACGATTCAGAGAATCACCTGTGATACACTCCTCACAGGTCAAATGGACTATATCACCAACTATTATTTAATCTCCAATTTAGAAAAATAAGATTATCTATTTAATCTAGTTTACTTTTCACAGACAAGCTGGTACTGCCTATTCCAGATTTGTGACTGCCATGGCATTTCTTTTTTCAGCTACCTTAAGCAGATTAGATAATTCCTAGCCCGTCCCTTTGCTTCGTTGTGCTTGTTTGAGAAACCCTAAAGACCACCAAGGAGCTGATCCCAATGCAATCTCACTGGGGTAGAGCTTGAATAATGCTGGAACTTGGGCTCACCACCAATCCTGATGCAGTAGGTTGCAAAAGCAAAGCCCCATTCCCAGTTTAAATCAAGCATTTATAGAGGTAAGCAAACAAGCAAAGAAGTTTCTAGCCTGCCACATATCTTATTGGGAAGCTGGTATGGAATTTTTTTTACTTTAAAATAATTGGCTGGTGCTGAGAGCCAATCCATAACCTTAACTTTCACTTTCCTCCTGATTAGTGGTTGTTAGCGAGTGAAGTGCCAGAGGCAGGCTTGTAACCTGGTAACTAGTGATAGGTGCAGATTTGTTGGGGAGTAACCTGGAAACTGGTGCTATGTGTGGGCTTGTTGGTTAACTTGAATTCAACCTTTGGTCAGGTTCTCTAAGATGGAGTCTGAACTCAAGATCTGGTCTCTCACTTTCCTTATTGCAACACAGGTTACTTCCCATTTAAAGGATGCCAGAAGAGGATTAGGATTCTTCTAACATTTAAACCCTTGCCTTTCTCCTAGGCCTATACCAAGGTCCCTCCAGCAACAGATGAACTGTCTTGCAGGCGTCCTGCTCCAAAACAGAACAAAAGATGTAATGACTATGTTATGTATATGTAAATTATCCAAATGTTATTTAAGACTAATTTTAACAATATTCAAATTTGTTCTGGAAATTTTAACCCATTGAGCAAATTAAGTTGAATTAATAATTCTTTGCATTACAAACAATAATATAATTTTTTAAATACATATTTTAATGTTTTTTTCAGTTACACTCTTTCAAATGATCACCTTACATTACCCCAAGAATGAAATTAAAGTTGTAGCCAAGGTTGTGATTATCATGTGAGAATCATGTTTATCTTTCAAGCCCAAGATTTGTTCATCTATTTATCACATTTCTTAGGAAATTTCTTTTCTCATTGTTAACATTAATCTTAAATAATATTTGAAAAAATACTATTTAAATTTAAAATTAATACTCAAAAACAGAAAAAACAAAGAAATGAAAAAGTTATGTATATGTATCTTGGGCTTGAAAGATAAACA
>JADRCD010189931.1:0-24151 GCA_019843815.1 Montemys delectorum
TTTTTTTTTTTTTTTTTTCTCAGAAAGTTTACGTATTCCACGTCCACTTCTCCACGTAGCTCTGGGAGTGATTGTATAGGCACTGAGATCTGGTTCAAATCCCACAGCTGTCTCTTTGGTTTCATAAATGCTTTCGTAGCGGTATTTCTGAAGCCTTCTCAAGTGAAAAACAAAGATAATAGTAATATTTATCTTACCGTGTAAGGATAAAACGAAAAGGAAAACATGTAAGTGGGGGCCAAACAGTTTGTCTGCTTTGCAAAGAGTGGTGAAGCTGTGAAGAGGAATTTTTCTAATGAAAAATAGCAGGAAATCTTAGCAAATTTCTTTTAAAATTCCAACAGTAGTCCTAAGAAGAAAGAAGAGGAAATGTGTTTCACTCAAGGATGTGACATAAAGTGGTCAGGAAGAATCACTTAATACAAGCCAATACCACAAGCGTTAGAAGCCCAACTTTAAAAGAGCAAGACAAATTATTCACAAGTTTTTCTAAGCGAGTTTAATTTGTATTTTTTTCTCCCTATGACCAGTTTTTAATTGGACCAAATTAGCAGATGATGGAAGAGTTCTGCTGTGCTCAATCAGTCACAATGTAAATAGGTCGGCTTTGTTAGCTACCACACAATAGAAGCCTGGAATCAAAAAAGACTGAGGCAAAGATGAGAGGCAAGACCTATATGGATGCCCTTTCTCAAGACTGCTTCCTCTGCAGCAACTTTCTATACACCAACCCTCCCTCGACATTTAGTTAATGACCCATTCATATTTCTGCTCATCTTTCTCCATAGGTTCTCAAAATTAAGGTGTGACATGTCCATAATAAAACTGCAAGCAGGATCTGAAAGGAGAAGAACAGGGAAATAATTTTATTATTGTTGAAGGTAGTTGCCCATCATGAGTTTTAACTGTTAAGGAAGACAGAAAGCCCGTGCATACTGCTGTCATGTAAGCTGTAGTTAGCATCAGAAGGAGACGCCCTAATACTATAACCCTTGCTTCAGCTCTGTGTTTGGAAGACTATAACAAATGGGAATGTCAAAAAGGGACGGTTTGATATGTCAAGGTTACTGGGCTCCAGTTCATACCGGTCTTCCTGCTGTATTACCCTGCGACCTCTTCCGTTTAATCATCCAAAGGAGTGGACTTTGATCATTCCTAAGATTACAATGATCAGAAAGGGGAAAAAAGAAAAAACACTTAAATTGTTGTATTCAGGAAAACATCCAAGTTGGCAGGAATATTTCAGCACTGGTAACTGACAATGTGAAACAGATCACATTTGATTCTTGTTGGAAAACACACAAGCAAGATCCCTACCCAGAAGAGGACGGTAGAACTGGTGTTTAATCGGTGGTCCTAGGAACTGAGAACTGCAGAACCTCATATGGTAAGCACCACTCACTGGACACGAATCTTCATGGGAACTACCTCAGTTTCAGAAGCACTGAGCATTGGCATTATTTTGCCAGATATTCCATGGGGAATTTCAACATTCTAATGAAATGGAAGATGCTAGGCCTCCAGGGACTTAAGATATCTTATTATTTTAAGGAAATTCAAAGATACAGTTCTTAAAACAAACCAAAAACATCACTTGTAAAGTCCAGAAGAAAACTACCCAATTTAATTTGTTTTAAGAAAATATTAAAAGTTTTATTCATGAGTTAAAACTCACATTAACATCACCATCTTGGATACAGGGGACAGGAAGAGTTTCAAGTCTTAAGGTGAGAAACATCCAAGTCATGAACACTGGAAATTTGGTAAGTAATATCATTTTTATGTCCAGAACCAGATATTCTCCATTTTCAAAGAAGTACATTCTTAGATGTCATTAATCTAATTCAATTAATTTCTTTAAAAGTATCAAATATGGGCGGCAGAGATGGCTCAGAGTTAAGAGCACTTGCTGGTTTTCTGGAGGACTAAGTTCCATTTCCAGCACCTACATGACACATTAGAGGTCAAAACTGTTTATAGTGCCAATTTCAGGTAATCTGTTGCACTATTTTGGCCTCTGTGAGTAAAGCTACACACCCCCACACATACATACACACACGCACACACACACATACACACGCACACACACACACACACATACACACACATGCACACACACATACACACACACATACACACACAAACACAAGCACACACACATACACACACATGCACACACATGCACACACGCATACACACACGCATACACACACATGCACATATGCATGCACAGACACCCACACACACAATGCAAACAGACATACAAGTCAAACAATCATATACATGAAGTTTTTAAATCTTAAACTCTATCAAATGTTCAGTGTTTTTCTTTTACTTCAATACTTTAAAGAAAGCCCTCTCACATGTTATAGATTGTAATAGCATGAATGAATAATTTTCCCTGAAATCCACTACAATTCTAGAATACAATTAAATATCCTCAAATATATATTCATTTTTGCATGTATAGCTATTGTTATCTGAATATATCATTACAGGGACACAAATGTACAAATTAGCCGGTTCATCAGATGAAGGATTACATTTTACAAACTCCCAAAATTGACATCTATCCATGTGTTCCTAGTTGCAAAAATCTTAAATGTTAAACTACTTAGGAAAATTCCTTTTTAGAGTGAGGCTTTATATATTCTTTCATTTCAGACTTTAATGTAGTATTTTTAGAACAATTAATAAATAGAAAGCAACAATTGCAAAATGGATCATTTAGTTTTTCCCTGAATTGTTTATGAAAAATTCTTAATACTCCCCTGTGATGGGTTAATGACCCTGTTCAATTGTATTGTCTCAGAATGATATTCAATCTCTCTTATTTCAGTTGTATCATGGACATTATAACTCTCTTAACATAGTAATCACAGCAGAAACTATGCTTACTCGTAGTTTATGAATATTTCCAGAGAAAGAATTAGGAATTATCATGATTGTAATGTTTATTTTTTTCCTTCTGGGAACATAGTAAATTGCTTACAAATTTAATTGTAAAAGTTATTACAAACAAACCAGAAAAAGTATTATGTAGCCTCACTTTTGTCCCGATGTAGACATTTCCTGAGAGTTGATATAGGTAAAAGTTTTATGTTTTACTTTTTAAATGTTGAATGTATGTGAAATATTTAAGCATTTTAAATATACAATAATTATAGATTCCCAGGACTCAAAAGCTAAAAAATCCATGCTAAATTGACTCTCATAGCAAATTGAGTTATAGTAAATTGACCTAGAAAAAGAAATTTCATGGCCTGATGAAAATGGAGACCATTGTGGAAGAAAATTACTTCATTGAGTACTGGAAGCATTGCCTGTTATTCTCCTTGCTCTCTGGCATGTCATATATGATGTTAGCCACCAATGTTGCAAAGCATTAAAGAATTTATGGCTATAGTATGTGTGTGTGTGTGTGCGTGTGTGTGTGTGTGTGTGTGTGTGTGTGTATTACATAGATCTTAGTATACTAGTATATTGTATAATATTAATACACAGTACATAGGAGACATAGGAAAGGCAATAGCAGTATTAATTTCCTTCAAATATGTATTTGTTTAACCTTTGTTAGTCTTTTAAACCATCCTGTCTTCCTCAAAATTACATCTTTATTTGAAGCCACTCCAAGTGGCTTATCACTCAAGTTCCAAAATTATGTTAAAAATGATGTATAAAGGAGAAGACAAAATTCATAGGTTTGGCTACTGACAACCTAATGATGGCCCATTTCTAGTTTTGATATACATGCACTAAGTTACAACATGATCAATATTTTTATAGTCTTTCATCTGAACTTATGCAATCACAATAGAGTGAGAGGGAAAAAAACCAAAAACCCTTTGTGTTCTTTGTCAACCTAAGGTCTGGCTCTGCTTTAAGGTATGAATCCATCCATCCATTCTTATTTTATTCTTTAATCCTTTTTTACAGTCTAGTCTTTATCCCCCTCCCTGTCCACCCACTGACCTCTCCCAAGAGGATATTTTCACCCCATCACACCTTACCAGGCCTCCCCACTCCCTGGGGCTTCAAGTCTCTCAAGGGTTAGGTGCATCTTCTTCCACTGCTGTATATGTGTTGGGGGCTTTATATCAGCTGGTGTATGCTGCCTCGTTGATGGCTCAATATCTGAGAGATTTCAGGGGTCCAGGTTAGTTGAGACTACTATTTTCCCAGGGAGTTGCCCTCATCCTCAGCTTCTTCCAGCTCTTCCCCAATGCAACCACAGGTGCCCCAGCTTCTGTCCATTGATTGGGTGCAAATATCTGCATCTGACTCTTTCAGCTGCTTGTTGGGCCTCTCAGAGGGCAGCCATGCTAGGCTCCTGTCAGCTCATCAAGATGAACAATAAGTTTCCCTAGACGGTTTTCCCAAACCAGAAAAAATAAAAAAAAATAAATAAAAACCCTCACCCTCACCCTAATTTATATAGTAGTGTATGGGTCTGGATTTTAAAAACAGAAGTTTTGCAAGTGACCACAGATAAATAGAAACATCCTGAAGTTGACTCTCTGAACCCTTGCATTTATTTAAATTGAAACAAGCTTTATTATTTTTATTTTAAAAATCTAATAAAATGAAAGTAACTTCTCCACATCCAACTAAAACAGTCTGATAACAGTACATAGTTTGAAAGTGAAATTTTTCTTCACTGGAACCCTTCTTATTTGACCATCTTAATGGCAACTGGAGAGATGGTGGAAAGATTAGGATTGTTCATGGCTCTTGCAGAAGCCTGGAGTTCGATTTCCAGCACCCACATTATATGGCTTACCAATTTAACACCAGCTCCAGATAGAGCCCAGTCTCTGATCTCTGGCAATAACCTGTCACACGTGTGTAATCTCACACCTGATTATGCACATACACATGAGTAAGATACAGTAAATTGCAACAACCAGGGAAGGACCTTCATGAACTCCTGCCATTTACCAAGAAGGCTCGTCCTTGGTGATTTCAGTGAGGGGTTTACAGGTGAGCCTCCCTTTCCCCTTCCCAGTGAGTAAAGACCCTCCTCTTGGTATGTTGCTGCATGCTCCTTTTGAACTGCAGATTATATTTTCTAAACCATTGTTGGCCTTTGTTTGCTGTTTTCTCTTCACCCAAACTGTAAATGTAAAACACTGCAGACATGGACTTGGTGACTGGACATAAACGTAAAATCTAAAACGAAACAGCAATCACTCAACCGTCATGATAAAGGAGTGGGAGTGATCTACAAAAGACTTTCTTGGTGTAAATCATTAAGTATTTGAAAATTTCATACAATGTGTTTCAATGCTATTATCTCCAACTCCTCCCAGGTCTGCCCACCATGTCCTACCTGCCCAAATTTGCATTCTCTTGGGTTTTCCAGTCTACCTAATGGTTCTAAAATTTGTGTTATTCACATATTCTTGGAATCACGTGCATCATCAGAGACAACATTCTTCAATGAAATGGACTCTGCCGCCGCTAGTAACTCCTAATTGCTGACAGCTCCTGAGATAAGGGTAGGATATTGGATACACCACCCTCTCTGAGCTGGGTTTTTACCTTCCTTGTGCACGTTGTCAAAATAGCTGAGAGTTCTTATGTGCAACCGCCCTGCTGTGTCTGGAAAATACTTTCCTTGCAATCGTTCACTGCTTCTGCCTTTTTTTTTTCTTTTACAATCTTTCCACCTCCTACTCCGTGACGAACTCAGCCTTTGGATGAGGGCATGTAATCAGATGCTCCATTTAGTCTGGGCACTGTGCAGTCATTTTAAAAGTATTAATACTTTTAAATGGTAGTGAGTAATTTAGGACAGATAATTTAATTATCTTGTTTTAAGATTTTCTTTATATTTATATTAGTGTTTTAATAGAACTCCCATTAAAAATTTTATAGGTTACTTCTGTGGAAAAAGCCAACTAGAACGGTCATAGTGAGACAAACTAAGGTCTCTATATTTTTAATTCTGTTTAATGTAGTTAAAGGAGCAGCATTATGAGTTCATATAACTTAGAAAAACATGAAAACAACAGTTATTTTATTTGAGTCTTTGTAATTCCAAGATAACTTGTTATCATACAATTCTATTTTTCAGAAAATTTGAAACACTAGGCATCATCAAAGGAGAAAACGTGGAAATGGAATGGAACAGTTTGAATTATAAACCTAAAACTTATTAATTGTACAGAGGATAATTGAAGAAATGTATCTTTAAAGTAATATCAAAATTATGATACTTAAATATGAGCCTTAAAATAATAAGCCTATGTTCCTGCAACTAGGTAGTCACTAACAATAAATGAGTAATTAAAACTCAATTTAAATTAGTTTAAATTAAGTTAATTACAAACTATGAATTTTGCTCATACTAATAAAAATTTAAATGCCCAACTAACCAACTATTAAGGACTATTATGACCTCAAGCACATGCATGCAGAATATTTGCATTATCAATGAAAGTTCTCTAGGTATTATATTAGTATTATTTTTCAGAGAATTAATATTTTGATCCGTTCTTACCTTCCCTTCTACAGTATACAGATTCAATGAGCCATCCTCAACTACAGATCCAAAGTCTTAGGTGGAAAATGAACTACTTACATCTTTAAATAAATATCAGTCATATTGCATTCTTATAATTATCATTATATATTACTTTTATTTATTGCTTTAAATGCATGCTTTTTATAAATTAAACTTTTCGTTGATACCCGTAGAAAAGGGTATATAGATTTCTTATTTTAATCATACCTACTTGGTAGCCTACAGCCTATTCCTTGTAACTGTGAAGTGATTAACATATATTTTCAAAGTAGATGCATCCTAAGAAATTAGTTTGCCTAAGTACCTGTAGTCAAATCTGTAGGACATTTTCCTGATTGGGAATTAATACATGAGAGTTTCATGGGTTAATGACCCTTGAAAAGCAATGGTTGTAGTTCCAATTTCTGGTGTTCCATTGTATTTATCAACTCCCTTTGCCAAGAGACTCTAATATATCTGGAACATCATTTATTCTATTCTATTAGAAAGGGGATTTCTGAATTATATCATACTTTGAATTCATAGATTCAGTGAAAAACTATATCTCACCAGAGCAAGTGGATCTCACACTTTTTGCTTAGGACTTGAAGCGAATAAGAATAGGTTGGAAGGGTTAGACTTCAGGTGAATTCCAAAATGTGGCATCAGACTTTGGCTCTTAGAGCATGCTCCTGGTTCCGGCAGCTCCAGGTGCTCATCCTTGCATTTACACTAGAGCCTCCCTATTCCCAGCCATTGCTGCTTCCCAGGCTTTTCCTCTCTGAGAATCTATTACCTCGTATCTGACCATATTCACTCCCCTCTCACAACAACTCCAGACTCTTGACCTTTCCCTACCCACACATTTAGGGTCAAAAATAAAATAAATAAAACAAAACAACAACAACAACAAAAACAAAAACAAAAACAAAATCAAAAATCCTCACTACCCGTGGTGAATGGTGAGGTCTCTACTTAACTGTGGGTAAAGGATACGTATTTAGGAGCAGGGGTCATTTGGAAAGAAAGACTCTTAATTAATAAATCTTAATTAAGGAACTGCCCCCTAGAGGATTGGCCTGTAGTCAAATCTGTAGGACATTTTCCTGATTGGGAATTAATGTGTGTGGGCTTAGCCTGTTATCAGCAGCACATTCCCTGGGCAGGTAGCCTTGGATAGTATATGAGTTTGGAATGAGCAAGCAATGAAGAGCGAGCCAGTAACCAGCACCCCTCTATGGCCTCTCCCTCAGCTCTTGCCTCCAGGTTTTGACCTGTTTTAGTTCCTGTTCTCAGTTCTCTCAGTAATTGTAAGCTGAATTAAACTGTTTCCTCCACAAAAGCATTTGGTTATGGTGTTTTATTACAGCAGTAGGAACTGTAATTAGGATAGCCCAGGTAGTTGGCTAGGTTTCCAGTACTAGGCATTCCGTCTTGTTGAGTAGGCCTTAAGTCTCATTGGGGGGCTCAGTCCTAGACAGAAATACATGCAGTTAAGGAATGCTGAGAGTGGGAGAAGGAGTCTTCCCTGAAGAAGAGCCCTCAATTTATTATTTAATAACAGGTGGTCAGCCCTAAATTCATTGATACACATGGAAAATGTTATATAGATTTCTTATTTTATAGGTCTAAATTTAGGAATATGTACGTGTTGGGGGGTGGTGTGGGGGTGTGTGAACAATTAAAGAAAATGAGGCCATGGATTTGAGAGGGCAAATGGGTGGATAAGAAGCATGGGGGAAGGAGAAAATGATATAATTATATTTTAATTTTTACTTTTTTCCTTAAAAGAAAGATCATGACCTGGCAATGGTGGTATACCCCTTTAATCCACTTCAGTGGCAGAGACAGGCAGATCTCTGTGAATTTGAGGACAGTCTGATGTACACAGTGAGTTCCAGGACAGTCAAGGCTACACCGACAAACCCTGGCTCAAAATAACAACAAACAAACACCCAAAATATAAAACATCAAACAAAAGAAAGTTTAAAAAACAAACCGAAACCCATCCAGTTCAATTTTTCCACTTCATATACTTTTGAGTACATGATCATCTCCTGGAGCTGGTCAACTTTCCAGGAGTCCCACCCTTAAGACAACAAATTCTATTAGTTGGCAAGAGCTTCTCCGCAGGGGGTGAAACATCACTACCTCTTCTATTCATGTTGGGATTCTATTACAATTGATGTGAGTTCATATATAAGAAAGGGGGAAGGGGCAAGAAGCTTAGAGCCTCCTTTTCCCTTACTTATATGGAAAGATTATGAAAATTAAGGAACCATGTCTTCACTGCTTGACCAATAGTCCTCAAGTGCCACAGAAGGTGCAGGCTTTGATTCAATTTTTCTATTAGACGGGCTACGAATAATTTCTAAAAAAAAAAAAAAATGAATCAGATGTCAGTTACCAAATACAATTAAATAATAGAATGTGATACAAAAGAAATTTATCTTGACAATAATGTCAACTGATTACTCATACTCCTTGGAATAAAGTGGCACCTAATAATCTTTAACACTTCACACAACACAATGGGGTCTCATTAAATAGATGAAGAACAAATAATCATGCAGCAGTAAAATGTTATTATTACTGGCACAGTTTTGAAAAGGATTATCCTCAGGTGTTTATAAAACCAAAGGATTTTTCTCTACTTTGTATGATAGCTCATAATTCTATGTATCTCACTGTCAATCAGCTCTTGAAAACCAGCAACAATAAAATACTGATTTCCAGCTTTTTCATCCTATAGTGAGTACATGATTTCTAGGGCTCTTGGAGTCATATCCTGGATTCACACATACAACCTTACAAGTCCCCCATTGTGTTTCACCCAATAACTGTCTCTCTTAAATTTCTTATAGTTTTCATTACTACTTCTCTAATTTGTCAGGGAATTATAAAGGACTTCTAATACCAGAGAAAAGCCAATACCACAGTGGATTTGCTCCTGATACATTTATCTGAATGTTCATTAGACAGGTACAAAAAGGTGAGCCATCCCAACTAAAGTCAAGAAGATCACCAGTAGTTATTTCAGGAAAGATTACAATGATTTGTTATAATCTGTATAGGAGTTTATTTGCAAACACTCCACATGTTTGAAATTGCTTACTAAGACAATCCTAATTCAGGAAGGCAAGAGGATATGTGTCACCTATTGGCTTCCTATTAAGTTTTATCATTGGCTCTAGAATGACCACCATGATTTTAGCAGCTCAAGGAAGAATTAGAGCCATGTGAAAACAGAAGGTGAGGGATGCAATAATTAGTGGGTTCAGTGCTTAAGACAGAAATACAAGAACTTGATCTTGAACTGAATATATTTTGTACATGGGTGGCCCATCTCTGAAGAAATAGTTTGTGATGCAGGAAATTCTAAAGTCATGCTTATATTTTTATCTTGTTTTTGTTTATTTTCCTGTGACCTTGGGTGGAATAGATGCACACATACATATCCAGCCAATTGCATGGAGTAGAAGCTTCACCATGAAAGAAACAAAGCTTCTTCAAGAAAGAATAATGTCCGCAGCGAGTCCACCTGGAATCGGAAAGCTGGCATGAAAGCTAAAGCAGCAATTTAGAATAGTTCTAAAATCATTCACTCTAAAATGTCTCACCGGTAATCGAGTTTATATGATCAATTTTCTTAGCAAGTAGCATTATAAGAATAATGTCATGAATATTTCTATGAAGTTCTATAATATTCTTTTTCCACAAATACTTATTATGGAGAGGAAGAGAAATAATTATGAGACTATTCACCACATATTTTTATATCACCCATGTAATCCTCAACCCCATATAATTTCTCTAAGATATCCAATATTACTGATTATTTTGAAAAAAAAAGTATCTCGATTAAAACACTTCAATGATTTGTACAACTTGTAAAAGAAATGATACAAGAATTTTTGGCTTTAAAGCCATGAGCATTTCAGTTTATTTTTTGTTTTGCTATGCATAAGCAAGGAGAGATATAAGGTCACTACTACTAAAAAGTAAACTTTCTTCCATGTGCTCAAATTTCATAATTTAAAAGTTCTACCTATTGTCGAGGAAATTAGTGATGATGATGATGATGATGATGATGATGATGAAGATAAAGATAATCGGGAGGGTGAAGATGATGGAAGTTTCTGGGATAGCAGGTCAACATGTTGCCTCAGCATATATTAAATGTCTGTACATACATTCCTTAAAGTGAAAACCCGGCACTATTTTTGAAGATTTTTTTTTAGATGTCTCTCAAGATTTCCTAAGACAAAATTTCCACAGGTCTTTCATGCAAAAGGTTTCTGTACTTAAAACGTATTTACAGAAATGGCATTATCAAATATCATTTGAAAATGTCAATGCCTTTCCTTAGGCACACAAGGCCTCTATATTTTTTTTCATTTTCCCTCTTGTCTTCCTACTATTTCTGTAGTTCATATTATCCTTCCAACTCATAAACTAGATCCCAGGCTTGCATTATTGGTCTGCATACCACGTGCCCTAGAGGTATTTTATCCCTAACATATCTTCTACTTTGCATCACTTGAAAAGACAAGAACATAAAAAATATTCTTGTCCCTGGGGGCTATCTAGAACATTATTTCTCAATAATAATAAAAAAATGCTTCAGTTTAAATTAATTAAATTAATAATTTTCAGATAACAAATTGAGTCCTAACGCTCTGATTTTACGTTTCTAAAGAGTTATTCTATGAATATAGTCAGCTAGGTCCTTTTGAACATGAATAAAAGTAGTGAAACTGTATCTAAAACCATACCTACTGGTTTATATAATTTAATATATGCATGTTTCCCCATGTCTGGACCTTTCTCCTAGAGACATCACATCATGATCTGGACTACCCTGAGATAGAGTGATCTAAATGAGAGTGAATTTGGCTCTCAGCTACCATGTGTTTGGGAAGAAACAGCCTGTAGCTAAAGCTGCCTTCCTGCTGGCTTTATGTATTGGAGGAGCTGTGAATTATAGTTGATTTTCAGCAATCTAAATTTAACAATGGTTTGCATTGTATAAACTACACTTGTATTTATGATTTTAATAAATAATCATTTTAATCACCACCTATGTTCTGAAGTTTTTTGATATATTACAAATTGTAACAAGAACAAAATATTACCTTTGCAAATAAATCATTTGTTGGTAAATGAAATTGCCGTGAGCCCTAGTTGTGCATAGATTTATCTATGTGTCAATCATACATAGACACACACACACACACACACACACACACACACACACATATCTATTTCAAGAGTTAGCCCTTTCAAAGAAGAAAACAAAGATTGGCGGGGAGATATACTTACTGTTGGCTTACATTAGGTATGTGGCATAGAACACAGAGCTAGCAATCAGATGAACTGTCTTTATCTTACTATGAGCATTTCAGTCAAAAAATGCAAACCAAGAAAACAATAATGTCAGAAATATAATCCTGAGGCTTGGGGAATGGCTGAATGGGTGAAAGTGCTTGGCTCACAAGCAAGGTCTAAACAGCACAACAAGAAAGAATATCATCAGTGACATTACCAACAAGCCATTCCTGCATGCCTTCACTAGATAAAAGCTAAGGGTCCCTAGGATACTAGAGTCCTTTACAGTTGAAAATTTTTCAGGCATGAAAATCATATTCTTCCTACTATCTGTACCTTAAAAATCCCAGGAAGTTTCTATTTTTGTTTCTTTCTTTCTCTTTTTTTTTTTTTTTTTTAAATAGTGGGTGTCATTGTAAATTTAATTTTTATTTGCCAGAAGTAATTACCATCTGGGAGGCTTACTTCTGAATAAGCTCACCCTTTCTAGTTCTTTATGAATTCTGGCTGGCTGCTTCAATTCAGCTGTTCTGGCTCAAACTCCTGCCCAAGTTGATTGATTGATTCAAACTGGCTTATCTCAGCTTCTGACGGAATTGCTAAGGTTGGCCTTATCCTAGAATTGGTAACATGTTCTAACCTTCTCGATCCTTCTTGTTCTCTGGCCCATTGGGTGTATCCTATGCTGTCAAATCTTTCTCTGATCCACTAATTTTTCTGTCCCTTAATTAGACTTCTTTGTTTAAGCCTGTACTATGGACAAATCTGTATTCCAGCTAGACGGATTAAAGGCATGTGGCATGTCTACATTCCACCTGGATCACATGCAGAGAAGGTCTTTGTGTAAGATCAGAGCAGCCATGTTGCTGCATTAAAATTCCTCTACATGTGGCAGCACAATGCAATGGCAAATTGGTTTCAAGCTAAGTTCTTTGGCAAGAACATTCAATCACTCTAGATATTTCTGTTTCCACCTTCACAATTCATGGCTTTCAATCCCGATGATTAAAATACCCTCCTTGTCCTGGGATCACTGCAAGATGCAAACAGATCAAAGTTCAGTTTTCCCATCCTAGGATCTACTTTGTAAACATTTTCTTCCTATTCAATTTTCCATTGTTTATAGGAATATTCTCTGAGTCCAGTGTAGCCCAATTCAGACTTACCATGAAAAAAGTCACATAATCCAAGAACAAAAAATAGAGACACTGCAATAAAATATCATCAAGCAGGAGACACTCCACATCAAGTAAAATGTTCCATAAATCAATGAGTTTTCTCAAAAGAGAGTTAAAGTCACAAAAACTAAATACTTCCACAAATTCAAATGGTAAAGCATCATAAAGCAGAGATATTGAAGTCCAACACAAATTTATCTCTACTATTTTGATAATATATTCCCAAAGTGTAATTTTTTTTATCCTGTTCAACTGATCAGTCTGTGGTAGTTCTCAGTGCCAGAATTTGTCCCTTCTGTAGCTCTGAGAACTTTCCCTTGTAGGAATGGGTATGGTTCTTTAGAGTTATACTTGTTTACAGCATATCCCCTTTGTCCTATCATGTTTACAAGTGTTGTTTAGTAATGTGACATTTCAGGACACAGGACTCAAAACCACCCCTTAGTTAGAAGCTGTCCAGCATATCTGGAACAGTTCATCCCTTTGTTCTCTCAACTTGAATTTGATGCTGAAAGGCATAAAGTGAAGGATTGCTGTTAAAACCACCAAATGAGAGAGTCTGTAGTCAATGCCGAATTTCCCTAGAGTGGAGGATTCATTTCCTGCCTTGTCTCCAAATCTGCATTAAAGCTTAGTTCTCTCAAATGATAGGTCACCATATGAATTTACCTACTAAGCACTGACCTGTTGCCATTTTAGTATTTACTCCAGGGAGTGTCATGGGTATTAGAACCCTTCCTCATTTTTATGCTCCAACTTGGAGTGGACTGTAAGGATCCTTAACACCTGATGTTTCTAATTCAAGCTCCTGAGGAGACAATGTGGCAGCATCCTATAGAGCACATTTTATCCATTGTTAATATACAAAGTTTAGTTATGTTTCATTCTTATTGTATTTTCTATGCCGATGGGCTTACTAGAATGTTGGTTCTTGTTAGATTTTTTTCAGTGTTATCTTTATTGTATCATTCCAATCTTCTAGAACAATTAGGTAAATCAAAAATCCACTCATTATTTTATTTTAAATCCCAGAACTCCATTTTTACCACTAAACCTGATACTGCTATCACCAGCATAACATAACTGCAGTTTTACACTAGCAAAGCTTTTTCTGCCATCCTGTGCCTACACTCCCTGTGCAGACACTCTTTTCTCAATAATTCTATGTTTGCCTCAGCTGTGTCTGCTTTCTAAGGCCTCTGTGGTCTGCCAGCATCCACCAAGACATCTGCTAAGGCCTTGACTGCCAGAATATATACTCTAAGTGAAATACAAGATCAAGATGTGGTAGCCAGCATCCTGAAGTCCTCCAAATTTGGCCAGAGCTCCCTTTGCTTTTTTTGTGAAGCCCATGCAGCCCATGCCTTTGCTTGTGCTAATCCTGTCTCATAACATTCCTCTGCCAAGACAGCCTGTATGCTAAAGCCTCATGCCCAGTATACAGAAGCTAAAAGCCAAGAGCATCCCTGCAAATACCCGATAGACCCAATATAAGCTGCTGTACACATTGAGGTCAAACGCCCTGGAGCACAAAGCTCAAAATCTTGTGTCTTTGCTGCCCTGCCCTCCCCCTCCAAAAAACTTTCTCAACTGTATATCTGCTTCAAACTCTCATTTGATCTTTTCGTGTGTGTCATAATGCTTTAATTATGAATCTATTTGCAGGGACTTTGAGTATCTCGGTACTGCTGTTCATCAGCTTTGGGTTTAAACAAATGGAGAAATAAATTATTTAGGGCAACAATGTTAACCTGTGTAGAGTTAAATAGAATGTGGTTTGAAGTACGTTTATGTTCATTCAGCTAAGAGTATGATGCAACCATCTACAGCTCAGTATATGGTAAAATCATACTTTGTCATGAGTCTATCCAAAATAAACAGAAGAAAAAGGATGGCAGATACATGATTGAGCATGATCAAATCCGTCCTCCAAAATTTCACTAGGATAGAGTGGATACAGGAATCAAAGTGATCATGATCAACTCTATTATTAGACTCACAGCAAGACATAGCTACAATGCTCCATAAGTATACTATACTGACCACAAAATAATGGTAAATGTTTTCTTTTTTTTTTTGTAATGAAGATATTTTCCCACTTAGAGTACTGTACCATCTGTAGCAGTCACTTCTCAAGTTAGCTCATGGTAGTTATTTTAAGGAAAACTCATACAGAAAACATGACACTGTAACAGAAAAGATCAGAGAAAAATAAAGTCATGTACAACAATGTCCCTGTGGAATATACAGCATACTGTAAAGTGTCTTTTGATCCCCCCCAAAAATTATTTTTTTTTCTTGCTGTAGATCTAGCATCTGAGTAAGAAGTGCTCTATGTTTCTATCAACTGTTTGTGGTACTTATATTTCCGAGTTGCTTCTCTTAAGATAGGAATGTGACCTTGGTGGGGTAGACTAGGAATCAGTGGCTCAAGATGTAACAAGTGCAAATTTTGTGGTGATTCTCACCACATGAGGAGGAATATTTGGTATAAAAAAGGAAGCCAGAAAGGACGGATATAGGAACTTAAGGACAAGGATAAATACAAAGAATAAGTCACCATGCCATCTAAGATTTTCTCTCTGAAGGTTCTTGAATTCAATTTTTACCCCAAAATACTTCACAGTGGAGTTATATGACTATTACATATGTTAGTTTGAGTTCCCCAATAATTCACAGGTTGAGACCTACCCTTGCAAATGACAATGCTTGGAAATAGGCCATTCAGAGGCAACTAGGTCATGATCTTGGAGCCTGTTCAAATAGTATTTTGTAGACAAAACCAGAGAGAGCTCATTCACCTCCTCTGCAGTGTGACTGCACAGTAAGACATCATCTACAAAGCAAAATGGGCCTTGTCCACCCACAAAGCAGGCTAGTTTCTTGACTTGAATTTCCCAGCTTCTAAAATGTGAGAAATAAATGCCTGCTGTTCAGAGGACTGCCTGTTCTGGCCTCAGTGAGAGAGGATGCCTAGAGAGACTTAAGGTCCCAGGGAGTAAGGAGGCCTGGCAGAGTGGAGGATGTGGAGGTGAGGTGGGACATCCTCTTGGAGACTGGGTGGGGGGCGGGGAGAAATGAGATGAGGAACTGTGGGAAGGAAGAACAGAAGGGGTAATGACTGGACTGTAAAAAAATAAAAGTAATAAAAAATTAAAAATAAATAAATAAATGCCTGCTGTTTATAATTCAACTGGCTTGCAACTTTTTGTTATAAGAGCCTCAATGGAAAAAGTAGTGAATTAAAGGATAAAAAGAATCATTCGTACCTTAGGGTAACAAAGTGAACACTTCCCACACATGTCCTCCTGTTTGTGATAATTAATGATAGTTTTGTATATCTGGTGATAATGTCACAGGAAAAGAATAAAAGACATTTCCTAAAATCCTCTATTGCCTTTTGCACCTGTTCCTACTTCCTGTTAGTGTTTTCCACCCTGGGGTAGTGCATCTACCAATTCTATCTGTAGCGAGGTCAATTTAGGGAGAGGGAGATTATTTCTAGCATGAAAGGAAGAAGACCCTCTTAACTATGGAACTGCAGGTCCTGTCACTTGGACAGTACAGTCCCAGAAATGGGAATGTTATGAATGTAACAGACCCTTTCATTAAATTATGTTTTATGGCAGTATATTTTTTGTATTGGAAGATTTAATAAGGTCATAAAAAAGAATGTTCATTCAGACTATTTCAAGAGAACAATTTTATAGCAGTCATTATACATGACAATTATATCAGGTGCAACCTTGAGGAAGTTTTAAATTTTTGCATTGTACTTCCAGGCTCTTACCATGTAAAATGCGTAGGTTTAAAAATGAAAACAGAAACTGCATTGTATGATTCAGAATTTCTGTTTTAAAACTCTTACTCCAAAGTAGGAGTGTATGATGGATTGATGAAAATGTGTTCTAGGGCACTCACAATACCATCGTCTAGTACCATCAGGTTGTTTCATATGTGAAAGTCTCTGTTTAGTTCCATGAATCTGTCTTACCGAACTTGCCTGGAACAAAGGGTAAAGACATAGACTTGAAGATGTCACATACTTCGTTTAGAATACACAGAGAAATGAAGATAGAACTGAGCTGGAAATGTCCTAGCTTCTGGCTCAAGCTCACAGTACTGAAAGGTTCTGCTTGCCGCTGGTGAAGAAAATTCATCAATGGTTTTACATATCAATTACAAGACCTACACTCCAGGCAAGACAGCCCCACTGGTACTGCCCTGCCATGACTATTTCAGGGACAATAGCCATTTACTACTGTATTTCAGGCCTACTTCTTGCACTGGGGTACACACCTTATACAATAAACCTAGTGAGGTCTATGACTAGTGAGGATATAAATCAGAGTGGAAACCTGCTAGTGCAGTCTCCATGAATGGACATGTTGCCAAATTGTCTTCTAAGCAATTACATTTATAATTATTATAACGTCTTGGGAAACGAAGTTCCATTTTGAATTGACCAAAACAATTAATCCTGAGCCTTGTATCTGGTCAGAGTGCTGAGAATCAATGTCTGGTAAGCATTTAGCCTCAAATCTAGATCACTTCATCAAGCTTCCCCAAGTTCTAGAGACCAAAGGGAAGAGAAAGGAGAAGGAATTAAAGAATTAGATGGTGGGTAAGCATGGCATGAAATGCTGCAATCCAGATATGACATGGTTGTTGCAACCATGAACAGAGAGCAGCTGGAGGTGTGTCAGTTCCTCTAATGTTATAATCCCAGAGATTAAGTAGCAAGGAGTTCAGAGGAGATGGATACAAGACAGTACTGGTTGTTAATTTTAATCATAACACATTGTACGTGTAAATTATAAATTGGTATATATATGCATATATATGAATAAAATTGTCAAATATAATAAACAACTCACTGGACAATGAATGTTTCTCCCTTAGCTGAAAACATTATTTATTAGGTTCAATTGGAAATTAACAAATTAAATGTACAAAATTTTAGTACATAGCCTCAAATACATGTTGATTATATTTTCTGTTTAAAGTCATGTGCATAGTTCAACATCAGGCACATGCCTGTCAATTTCCCTTGAATACAGAGCAAATGAAAAATACATAACTGATAATATATGAATAAAGAGAAGTAGAACACAGCACATTATCAGCTGTGATCGAGTGCTTTGTTTTTATTTATTTTATGTTAACTTGGAATGAGCAGGAACCCTCTTACTTGTGTTTTACGAGTTAAAATATTTGTTGTCTAAGACCAAATGAAATTAATCTTAATTATAACTGTGCTCATCTTGAAAGAATGTATCAGAACTTGCGCAAATATCCTTGTGCCCACATGGGTGTTTAAATCTTTACCCTTCACCACTTATCTACACAACATACTTGTAATGGGGGAAGCCAGTTCACTTGAATGGCATCCCTTTTTAAAAAATGCAAACTATGTTGCTGAACCTTGAGTTTGTTATAATGTTTTCTTGTTAAGCTTCTCAAAATTGTGTTGACATTTATTTCTATATGGATTCCATTAAGTTCTTACTTTTGTTAAAAACTGTAGATTAGGGAAAAAAGTGCTTTCTCTAAATTGTTAATCTTTAGTGATCATTATGCTCATTTCAAAGTTGGCAACAGTTTAGTGTAAATAGCTTTTTCAGAGAGGTTTGTCTTTTTGTAATTTGTTTTATCAGAAATTCCTTCAACTCTTATTTTGTCAATTATGCTCTTTGAAATTAAAGATATAATTGCATCTTCATTTCTTAAAAGTAGCACTTAATACATTAGTAACAATTTTCAAACATTTCCTCCATTCCTTCTCAGTTTTATGTTAAAGTTACCTAAGCTTAAGTTATTATTTTCTCATTTTTCTTTCAAAGTTGCTTACAAATAGTTCTATTCCTTACATATGAGGCTTGTCCTTAATATTTTTTTTTTCAGAATTCAAGCCTAGGTCTCTCAGTGGGTATATCTCTGTCTCTGTATCTTTGTGTCTCTGTGTCTCAGTCTCTTTCTGTGTGCATGGGGGCGGGGTAAATTTTGTATTCTCTAGCTTACTGGCTGAACATTTCTAAACTTTATTAGCACTGTTAAAGAGTTTTCAATGTTTCCAGCACCATGCTATCCTGCAGGTCATCTTTCGCTTGGCATACCATTAACTTTTCAAAACTCTTTCTAAATTATTGTTTTGTTCCCTCTTATTATGCTTCTATAAGAAAGCATAGCACACAATGAATGTACAATCTCTGTTTGGTTACATACAAATTCGAATTTCAATCTGTAAATCATAGATTTTATTTCACATAGACTGGGCTCAGTAAAATCTTGCTGCCACTGATTATTTTTAAGTCAATGTAAATTTTTTAAAACTAAAATGCCTAAAAACTTAGAATTTCAAGTGTATTGTTAGAAATTGTATAAACAAAAATGGTAACTGCTAAATTATTACTTAAAATAAAACTCATGTGGATTCTGGAACTTTTTGAAATTACTACCCAGTGCATATCAAGAATAATATTTCACTTGTTTTAAACATCATAATTTTAGCTCGACTTATTAAATTCTTAATGAATCTATGTTCATTTTATATTTCCTGTAACTTTCATAGGATTTATAAAACTCAAATGTTTCTTAATATTTTCTCAGTCTCTTACATTAATTAAACTTTCAACCACATCTGTCTACTTTATATCTCTGCAAATTTATATTAAAGAAATCTTGTCTTCACCCTTGCCCTGCTGTCAGACCATATTAAAAGTTCAGATCATGTGTGGATTATTTCCTTCTCTTCTGCTCAAAGATTCCTTTTTGTCACAACTAGTTTTCTGATTATTATAACCAACTTAAACCTTCCCCTAAGATTCTCTTAAATTATTTATGGTTCAGATGTCAAATATCCAGGAAAAATCTACTTTAATATACTTATCAATTTCAAATAGTTATTCTTTTTGACAGATAAAATGTATCCACAAAAGTCCCTGTGGCAGACTATATGTCTATGATGCTATGTCCAGCAGCGTGTGGCACTGTATGATTTTCATTTCTATGTCACTTCCAGTTAAAAACGTACATGATTCTTTGCATATTCTGTTCTTATAACGTTCAAGTTTTGTGAGTCACAAGCAATAGATCTTACGGCGTTTATCTGTTAAGGTTTTATCTTTTACCATTTCTTGCCGTGTTAAGTGCTCCAAGATTTGAAGTCAGCAGGTAGTCTTTGGGATGAAGCCCCCAGTTAATTCTGATTGATAAATAAAAGTCTCAGTAGCCAATACTGGGGAGAAGAGACATAGGCGAGGTTTTAGATTTTCCATGCTTGGGGCCATGAGAAAGAAAGAGAGGAGGAAGAGCTGCCCGCCTGGGGATAGAGAAACAAGAAGGATTGCCATGACCCCCAGGCCAAGAGAACACGACCCAGAGGGATGCCCAATTGGGTTAGAAATAGCTATGATAGAACAGAGTAGTCAGTGATAATTTGGGGTTATAGATGTGAAAGTAGATTCTAAGGACATGGAGGGGAGGCACTTGCCCAGCTATTGTGCTGCTTAAGGCATGTTAAGACATAAGGCTGTGTGTGTTTGTGTTTCATCCAGGAACATAAATAGTCTAAGGTGGGAAGGAACCCCGCGCCAGGATTTATTAATGTTTTTGTTTTTGTTTTTGTTTTTTAACTACAGTTGTTGACCTCCAAATTAGAGAGTTTCCTTTAGCAACTCTGTCAGATGTCCTCAAGACTGTCCATAATTCGGTAATTGTTTAAACTTTTTATGGGACTCAGAAGTAATCAGACTCAACGTCATGATTTATTACATAAATAGAAAACCTTCATCAAAGGCTGGAGTGAAACTTGAGGAAACTGCTTTCAAGACTCCAAATGTTCTACAGATTTGTACTGTAAGCAGCTAGTCGTGCAGTAATAATCTGAGAAATAATGTATTTTCTATCATGAACTAGGACCTAGGACATTAATGTCTATTCATTTAAGTGGGATATAGTGCCTGGCCCATGAATTCCTTTCTGCAGTCTCAAACACTCCATCCACAAGTTTAAATCCAGATAAAACACTATTCTATTGCCTCATTTCCATGTATAGAATCACCTAAATATAAAGATGGTAAAAAGTAGAAAAATTGTGTTCACACTTATATGTGCTGAAAGCACCGAAGCCCTCTTCAAATATGATATTGTGTCTCCTAAAACGGACAGCTTGTGTAGTGGTTGTGGCACTGAATGCACTACTTCTTGTATCAATTTATTTGCGTCTACAGAAACATGCACATTGTTCTTGAACTGATATGGTTTATTATTATAATTATTTATTTTCATATTTTCATTTATTTTTGAAAAGAAAAACGATTTGAAAATTTTAATATTAATATAATTGCATTTCTCTTTGTGCTTTCTCTTTTTAGGTTGTCTTTCTTTTTTTATTAGATATTTTCTTTATTTACATGTAAATTTCTCCTTTCCCAGTTTCTCCTCCAAAAAACAAACAAAAAACAAAAACAACAAGAACAAACCCCTGTTGCCTCCCCCCTCCCCATGCCTGCCACCCCACCCTCTCCCACTTATTGGCCCTGGAATTCCCCTACACTGGGGCACAGAACCTTCACAAGGCCAAGGTCCTCTCCTCTGATTGATGATCGAATTTGCGATCCTCTACTATACACATGCTGCCAGAACATTCAGTCCCACCATGTATAGTCCTTGGTTGGTGGTTGGGTCCCTGGGAGCTCTGAGGGTACTAGTTACTTCATATTGTTGTTCGTCCTAAGGGGCTACAAACCCTTCAGCTCCATAGAACCTTTCTCTAAGTCCTTCTTAGGGGACCGGGTACTCAGTTCAATGAATGGCTGTGAGCCTCTACATCTGTATTAGTCAGGTATTGTCAAAGCCTCTCAGGAGATAGCTATATTTAGGCTGGCTTGTCCTTCCTTCAGTCTCTGCTCCATAGTTAATCTCTGTTTATTTACTAAGTGTGCAGTGTTCTATTGGCATATATGCCTGCCTACCAGAAGAGGGCACCAGATTCCATTAGAGATGGTTGTGAGCCACCATGTGGTTGCTAGGAATTGAATTTAGGACTTCTGGAATTGCAGTTAATGTTCTAAACCTCTCCAGCTCCCTCTTTGAGCTTTCTACTCAACAAACTATCCCATATAGCGCTCCCTGTTCTCCTTAAAAGTGATGGCTTTGGGGCTGGAGAGATGGCTCTGTTGTTAAAAGCACTCACTGCTCTTCTGAAGGTTCTGAGTTCAATTCCCAGCACCCACACGGCAATTCACAACTGCCTGATGCCATCTTTTGCTGTGAAGATGTACCTGCAGACAAAGCACCCCTATATATAAAATAAATTAAAAAGTGATGGCTTCATTTTTCACTAATTATTATTTTATGCAAATATTATATGTATATGTATATATGTATATAATTACTAAACTATATTAAAATGTATATACCATACTAAATATACTAATACACATACACACACACACATATAAAATACTAGACATAATCTGCTCAGTCTACATAAAAATATTTGTGTTGGTATTCTGTCTGGACTCTACTCCCAGAGTTCCTGGCAGCAGCCAGGTATGCTCCTCCCCACAGTTACCTGGCAACAGCCAAATAAGCTTGGCCCAGTATGAAAGGGGCCACTTGGCTCCTCCTCTCTCTCTTACCCTTTCTTATGTTCTTGCTTCATTCTTGCCTCTTACCCCTTCTCTCCCCATTCCTTTCCCCTCTCCCTCCATGTGGTTATGGCCGGCCCCCACTTCTCTATTCTCTCCATTTCTCTGCCTTTCTCTGCCTCTACTACCCTCTTAACTCCCCTCCCCATGCCCTAAATAAACTCTATCGTATACCATACCAGTGTCTGGTCCCTCAGGGGGAAGGGATGCCTCTGCATGGGCCTCCTGGGACACCCACTTGTCCCACCAGAACATACTCTTATAGCTCTTTCTCTTTTTATGATCACAACAATTTGTATGTGTGTTTTACAGGCTGACCATTTGGTAAAGGACAACTAATCAGTGTGTTCTTTCCTGGGAGAGGCCCATACCTCCCATACTCAATTTCCCTCCATTGTCTATAATTCTCTGTGTATGGCTGAGCCTAATGGGCTACACTTTGAAATGCTCATTGGTGTCCTTCTTGCTCATTTGAATTTAACTGCTATAGTATACTATTATTATTTATTTTCAGATATGAAAGAAAATCTTTCATTCCTGTGAATAATTCTAGTTGGTCACTGTTTATAACTCCTGGCATGTTTCCTAGTTTCCTAACATTTTGTTCATGCTGTTTATGGCACGAATAACCAGTATTAATCTGTAGTTTTCTTGTCATTTGTGGTCTTGCTTTGGAATCTGAAGAACATTTGATGCATAGGAAAGTTTGGAAGGATATCTCTTGTCCTATATCTTTCTAGGCTATGAAAACGTTATATGGTATCACCTTTTGAGACGGCTACGCTGATTCCATGACAGACTTCAAACTGGCAGTTAAGGAGACTAGGCCTGAAAACTGGGCAAGTCCTGGCAAGCCCAGGCTCTAGACTTCAAGCCCAGGTCATAAAATGTCCAAGCCACCTGGCCTGAGACCAGGACAATGGGTCAGCAGCAATTTTCAGACTTCCTCAGCTACCTCCTCAGTATAGTTCCTAGACCTCTCCAGCAAGTTTCCTGCCCACCCACTCTGGTCATAGAATGTCCATACAGATAGACCCAACAAATTAACATGGAGGTGACCTACCCCAGAATTCCTAATGTGCTTCAAACCAGGCCTGCAAACTCTCTATTTTGGTAATGGGAGACTCCAGCATGCTGGACTTTGGACAAATAATTGGATTTACATACTATTTGAGTCTGGGGTGTCATTCTTCTGCTAATCGTGGACCCTAACACTTCAAGTATTTGGTAGAATTCAGAAGTGTTGGCTCTGGCTGTAGGTTGGTAATAATTAGTGCATGTCTACCTCACATTACTTACTGCGTTTGTTGTGGGCACTTTGGATGTCTATTCCCACTTCAGCTGGCTAATTTTCATCTTACTGCTCTGGGAATGTAACAATGTTTCTACATTCATTAATATTCTGCCCAAAATGCCCTACAGTATTCCTTTCTAATCATTACACACACACACACACACACACACACACACACACACACACACACACA
>JADRCD010189931.1:24161-36079 GCA_019843815.1 Montemys delectorum
ACACACACACACACACACACACACACACACACACACACACACACACACATGGTGGTGGGAGGTTAATAGTATTGTCTCCTCTTTCCATTTTTATTTTAGTAAGTTGAATCTTTGTACTTTTTCCTCATTAACCTGCCTAATGATTTGCTAGTCTTTTTGCTTTTAAAAAGAGCTTACTGATCCTGTGAGGGCTGGATGCCTTGGCATAGGGGAATGCTAGGGTAGTGAGGTGGAAGTGGGTGTGTGGGTAGTGGGGGAGCATCCTCATAGAAGCAGGAGTCGGGGGGATGGGATAGAGAGTTTGTAGAGGGGAAACCTGGAAGGGGTATAACATTTGAAATGTAAATAGATAGAATAATCAATAAAAAGAAAAGAGCTTACTGATATTATGAGGTTTCTTTATTTTTTATTACTTTATTGCTTGTTTTGTTTTGGTTTGTTTTTTTTGTTTTGTTTTGTTTTCTAGGCAGGGTTTCTCTGTGTAGCCTTGGCTGTCCTGGAACTCACTCTGTAGACCAGGCTGGCCTCGAACTCAGAAATCTACCTGAAATCCTCTGCCTCCCAAGTGCTGGGATTAAAGGCGTGCGCCACCATCGCCCCGCACTTTATTGCTTTTTGATCAAACTATTTTTTTCTGAATTTTGCCATTTACTTTAGTTTTCTTTCCTCCCCTTTTCTGAGGAGATAGGGAGGGGAGTGGGGGTAGGGGAGAAATGAGGTGAGAGGGAGGGAATTGGAGGAAAGGAGGGAGGGAACATTGAGATCTGCAATTGGGATGTAAAGTAGATAAATATCTTAATAAAGGAAAAGAAGGAAGGAAGAAAGAGACTTTTTTTTTTTTCATATAATAGCCAATTTTATTCGAGGCACCAGTCAGTTTATATTATGAAGGTACTCAGAGGATAAGCAAGGTCAGGCAAGTGAAGTTCTCTTGAATTCAAGTGGTATACAGTCACCAGGGCAAAGTCACACACAGGCTGCTTAGGGCCCTATAAACAAGTTGTGCTCAGAAGCATCCTTTGAATAACAATGGGTAAGCCAATGGGTACTCTGTAGCAGAGGTCACTCCTACTTATTAAATGTGGGAGGGGCCTGAAGGTACCCTCCAGGGACAAATCCATGTTAATGCAGAAACTGAGACTACAAGGTTTTTGTCTGGTTTAGTTGGAATTTTTTCACAAGCTCTCAGAAATCTCCTACACAGATTCATTCATGGGTTGTGTTCCAGTATCTCCCCCCCTTTTTATATTTTAAACTCGTTATGTTCAGTGTGGTTTTGTTTCAAACTGTTGTTGATAAATCTAGTTGTCATGTGATGCATGAATATCCTATAAGTAAGCGAATTATAAATGCAACAAATCTTGCTGTAACTGTCTAACATCAAAACTTAAATTGCTCACCAATCATGTTAATAATATTTAATCTGTTCTGATCTGTAATTGACTACTATTCAAGGGACAGTTAGAAACATATCTTCTATGAGGACCCAAATAATTTAGCTTGCTACCACCATGTTGAATAATTTATCCTTTTTCACTCTGATATCTGGACTAAAAAACATTTACATATATTTATAGTTATAATCTAACATTTATATTTCATATTATATAAATGATATATAGGTTATAACAATGCATAAATCACACACATTTATAATTAATAAATGATTATATAATTATATAAATATTAATTTAATGATACAAGATTAATATTAGTATTATAAATATTAAATATATTATGTATTTATAATCTTCACAAAAATAGTAGCATAAACAGGATCTAAACTATATCTAGTACTATTGTTTACTTTACTAAATTGATCAGAAAAGTCCAGAGAATAGCTTGAAAAGAGACATATGTGATTAGTAAGTCTCGTGTCAGGTAAACAGTAAGTACATATTTGCCTTCTAATAGGGATACAAATTTTATGATGTTCTATTCAAAGAAGTGAATCAAACCCAAAGGAAAATTAATGCAATCCGTTCATGTTGAGAAAAGACATTTCAGCTGTAATTTTTACTGCCTAATCCCTCTCCTCTCCTCTCCTCTCCTCTGCTCTCCTCTCCTCTCCTCTCTTTCCTTTCTTCTCTTTTCTTCCCATCCTCTCTGTTTCCAAGTCATTTTTGTATTGGTAAGATGGCCTCAAACTACCTAATGCTACTTCCTCTTCCATCCTGCATGCTGGGATTTCACATGCATAAAACAGCTCCCAGCACATTTTACTTTAATAAATTCACATTGGACTTAATTGCTTCATTGATAATTTAACTTTTTACTATTCAAACTTAGCTTCTTAGTAAGTTAACTAAATTTGTTTTTCTATTTCAACATAATCAAAAATTGGAAAAATTTGTGGAACTTTTTTTTTTTTGCTGTATTGATTTTTTTTTTTTTTTTGTGGTGCATCTTGGAGATAATTCCCTCAGTATTTGCAAAGATAAAAATTTTATTGCATCTTCAGGGTTCTATAGCTATATTACAGATATCTATTGCATATTCAAATAGATTGTTATCTAGTTCATCACCTAAATTCATCTATCAAGTCTTGAAAAGAAGTCATGGAAGCCCCTGAGTGTCACTGAGTGGTCTTCTCCTGTCATTGCCACAGTGTTTGCTTCATGAGTGTTGGAGGTAGGATGCTGGGGACATGCTGGGGACATGGATGTTACAATTACTATATATTCCTAATGCATTTTAATTATTAAAACACTCACCAGTCAAATTTTTGTTTGTCAGTTCATTTTATACTAATCTATTCTAGTTAGCAAAGCTTTCCATGTGTAATCCAGTATCAGATCAGAAAAGTTGGTAAGAAGTGCAGAAAAGTCCAGAAAAGCTAGTAATATGATACAATTTCCTATCAAATTTATCTCAAGGTCGTTGTTTCTTTGAGACTAACAGGCAACCTACAAAAATTCTTGTTTTGAAGTCCTGTCTGACAATTTATGCCTTTCCAATTAGTTGTTTGATTCAGTCATATTAAAATGTGTCCATGTAGCTAAATTCTTATTTTTGATTCCCTTTTATTGACTATTTGTGTACTGTCTTACTTTTAATTCATTTTTATTACTATAATTCATCATTTAAATGTACTTAATATTATTCAACAGTTTTAGCATTCAAAATGTTTTTACCTTAAGATGTGGTATACATCAAAGTCTTTGTATATGAACATTTTAATTATTAGAATTTGATCCAAATTTGTTCTAATGATATTCCTAAGAGATATAACAAATGTGCTACTCTATATCTTTATACATTTTTTTTCAGTTTTATGATATTACCATTATATATGTTACTTCTATAAATCTTATGAATTCAACAATATATTAGAGTGGTGTATCTCAGAAAGACTATAAGTTTGATTCTAGACCATAGCAATAAAATATTACAATTAAAAAAACACAAGATTCTTTTTGCTTTCACAATGCATATAATTTGTGGTGATACCTATATTACCTCTCTCATATTTTATTAAATATTCATTAATATTATGTCTAAATATATAAATGACTTAATTATAATTTTTTTCATTTTTAAAAATAGTAATAATTCTCTAAGCCAAAATATGTAATCTTTGGTTTATGGAGATTGTTAACTGATCAGGATTGGTGGTAGCTGGACGTTGTGTAGTAAATATAATGATTTCACATTTCAATTACTTTTTCATATTTATTTTTTCATACCTTTGTAGTATTTTGGGATCAACTTCTATTTTTTAGCTCATGCTGGTCTTAAACTCACCAGCCTTCTGCTTAAACAATTATATCCTACTTTAACAAAATCACACACAAATACGCCAAGAAATTTCGACAAAGAAGTCAGTCTTATTGAAAGATTTCTCAGTAGCATGTGTCATGTTCTTAGGAACATTTTATTTATCTACTGTAAAACTTTTTTCAACAGAGGAGTGAATCATTTCAAATTGATACGGCTGTTATTTTTTGTAATAGTATAAATCATTATTTTACCACTGCTTATCATTAGTAGATTATACATCAAAGAAACTATTTTCTTTCATTACTCATGGGATACACCTCTTTATCATTAAAGTTGTATCATTGTGTCATAATAATCCACTCTTTATGACTCAGGGTTCTCTAGAGGAATGTAACTGATAGGAACGAATGAATACAAATGTGTTTGATTTATTCGAGTGGCTTGGAGGGTGCGATTCCAACAAGTGGATGTCTCCTGAAGGAAAAGCCAAGAACTAGGTAGTTGGTCAGCCCATGTGCTTGGAGTTCTCAATCGTTCCACTCTGGCCCTGGATTCCAGAGAACTGCTGCTCTTTAGTCTGTGTTAGAATCCTGAAGAAGTATTTTAACACCAGGAAATGACTTCCTCAGAAATAGGGTAGATGGGTCAGCACACATGAAGGCATGGAGACAGAACGAAAGCAAAGCTCTCTTCTTTATGCCCTTTTTGTGTGGGCTGCCATCAGAAAGTGTATTCCCAATTTAGGAGGGGTCTTTCTACCTTCAACGACCCAGATTTCAGGTGAATCTTCACACTCAAAAGAACCAATCACAAAAACCAAAACCAAAACCAAAACAAAACCCCTACAGGTATGCCAGCTCTAGTGAAGTTGACAACTAAGAACAGCCATCATCCATCACATATTTGTATATTCAGGATACAATTCTAAGTCTAGGAGACTCACTGATTCTGCAACACAGAATTATTTTCTTTAAAAATTATGAACCCTTCCTAGTTATACTTTAGAATTAAAATCAACTGCTCTGAAACTCCTGTATATGTTGATAGCTGGATCATTCTTCCTGGACCAACAATATTTCCACTGGCATCTAAATGTGAAATATTTTCCAAGAGTTTGTGTTGTTGTTGTTCTTAATTTACTTTGCATGGATATCTGAAAGGGTAGTAAAAGGGAAAAATATTTAATCATAATGATTAACGTTGAGGTTATTCCTTGGTCAGTGGACTACAGAGGGCCCTGTATCAAGAGGTGTGGGAATAATGCTGTGTCCCTCTCTACTAGAGATCATGAATCATTGGGTCTATACTTAATAATCATAGTTGAGAAATATTTTATTATTAACTAGTTATCCACAATGGGTATAACTTGCTCAGCCCATTATTTAAATATTTAAAAATGATTTAATCGAGCATTTGCTGCCACAGTTCAACTTCCTTCCTCTGAATAGAGGGAAAATATGCTTGGACATTGCTGTGGATTGGACATTGATGTAAGGATGTACTGCAGATGGTTTGATCTTCTGCCTCTACCACATTATCCATGAAATCATTAGCCTTTCTTATCATTTGTGCATCCAGTTAACTAGCCATTTTATTTCCCAAAGCATGTTTCATTTGCATGTAGAATTTCACCAATTTCTTTACATGAGATGGCACACTTTCAGCCTATTTGTGTATGCTTTTCTCAGTGAACGTAAACACCATTAGCTTTTGAACGAATATGAAAGGTGAATAACTTGTCCTTGAACTTTTATAGTCATTAGATGATAATTATTTAGACTAATTTTTATATGTTGAAGTCTTAGGGAGTAGGGAAGACAAAGAGACAGATTGGAAGATGGCTAATCAGTGGAATAAGTCAGAACATTCATAAAGTTATCATTAATTTTTCTCTCATAACAATATGGTTTTTAGGGTCCCTGAACAGTAATATTAATATCAAAGAATCTGATCACATGTTATCATAAAAGATGTAATAACAAAGTAAGAGGTTAAAATATTTAAATTACCAAAACATAGATGAGGACCAGTGGCACATATCTTAAATCTCAGCACTAGGGAGGCAGAGGCAGGTGGATCTCTCAGTTCTAGATGAGCCTGGTCTACAGAGATAGTTCTACAACAGCCAGGACTGTTACGCGGAGAAAGCCTGTCTCAAAAATCAAAACCAAACAAACAAAAGTTACCAAAACATAAAAAAGAACACCCTATTGGAAAACAGTGAAGATAGAATTGATTTATGCAGCCTTACCTTACACCTTTATCTTATTACTCAAAACCCAAACAAAAACTAAAACAAAGCAGTATGTATGAAGTAAAATAAGGTTTATTAGCGAAATTAATTAATTAATTTATTTATTTATTAGGTAAATAAGTCTGAGAAATGAAAAGTTTCTTACAATGAGCCTTTTTTTAAAACTATGTCTGTTGCTCATTCTTCTCTGGACTGGCACTATGAGTTGGTTGTGGAAATTAAGGGGTGGGAATGATCAAGGCTCTTCCATGCCTCAAGGTACATTCCTTTTTGGTATATAAGGTCTTACAACTCCAATTGTATCTACCCCTACTCCTTCCCTATATTACCTTATATTCTTTATATCAAAAAGGAAAGAAAAATTCCAACAGACCAAAAATCCAACAGCCTAAAAGTTAACACACACACACACACACACACACACACACACACACACACCTAAAAAAAACCCCAAAATCCAAAAAACAATAGCAAATGGAGTTCATATTTGATTGACCAGATATTCCCAGACAAAGGCCTGACTTGCTTGGTATGGTTGACATATCAAGTTTCACTCCATTGGACAAAACTACTTTTTCTTCTCCCAGAAGCTACCAATTACAAATGGCTTCTTGGAATTCATTCGTGCATATGAGCGCATACATGCATTATTTAAATATGGATGTGCAGGCTATGTATCTAAAAGAAGGTATACTAGCTGCATCGTGCTTCAAGATGCTAACTTTCCTTACCCTATTGAAATCTCAGCTAGGTGTTTGGGGCAACTGTGTGATTTTAAAGGGTATGATTAAACTTTTAAAATTAGAAAACAACTACAAAGACAAACAGCCTCTTTGATAGGGGTAGGAGCATGTGCCCACATTCTCTCTTCCACGCTTGGATTTTGTTTGCCTAAAGCTTATTTTATGCTTCATATCATAGTCTCTGTTTACATGTGTATCAGTCATGAATCTGGATGAGACTCTTTCTTTGGAATCATTCACCATTTCTTGCTCTTAAATCTTAAAGTCTTTCCATCTCCTATCTGCATAGATCCCTGACCCTTACAGGAACAAGTTTGACCAAACAAACAAACGAAACCAACCATTTAGGTCTTAAGTGGCCCCAAATGTACCACTTTCTGTTCATTATCTAATTCTGAGTCTCTGTGTTAACTACCATCTGCTGCAAGAGAAAGTTTATTTGATGGTTATTGAGTAATTTACTGAACTATTGGTATATTAACATGATTTTAAGAATCATGTTATTGCGATATTAATTAAGCAGAATATTAGTAGGTATTCCCTCTAAATCTATCTAGGCTCTTATTCTTTACTATTTTGGTAGTGACAGGAATGTATTCTATCTTATGGGTGGGCCTTATATCCAATTTTTTTTTAAATATGGTTGATTACTTCGTGTCTTTGGCAGGCAGGTCCCTAGTTTATGTCACAGGACCCATAGCTGTGTGATATGATGTACACTCATCTCAGTCAGTAGCATGTATAGCACAGTACCTTCTAGCACCATGAGGACTAGTCAGTTGGAGTGAAGTTTCTAATGTACCACTAGCTCCAATCCTCTGCATTCAATGCTATGGCTGTTTCAGCAAAGCAGTGACAGCTGGTAGAGGGTTACCAAAACACTGCAGTGGTGCTTAATGTTCGCAGGGTGTTTTATGGACCCATTTAGCCAATGACTCACCAAGAAGCAACCCATTCCTGGTATTGGCAATCTTAATTGGTAGCAAAAGATATTTATTTGCGGCAGTCTCTTGCCCATATTAAATTCCTTTCATATATGTTTGTATTTTATGAAACTTCTATAGCAGTAGGTTTCCAGACAGCTTTTCCAAAAACCATTATTAATAGTTATTAATAGTTGTGCATCTCCATAATCACTCTCATTCTCTTTCCCATTTAATGCTGCTCTAGGTTCCCTTTACATGTTTCTCTCTGTGTGTGTGTGTGTGTGTGTGTGTGTGTGTGTGTGTGCGTATGTGTGTGTATTTGTCTGTTTTTTTTTTTTTTTTTTTTGAGACAGGGATTGAAAGGGATTTCTCTGAGTAGCTCTGGCTGCCCTGGAACTCTCTGTAGGCCATGTAGTTCAGAGATCTGCTGTCTCAGCCTCCTGAGTGCTGAGATTAATGGTGGACACCAACCACCACCTTCCAGCTCCTTTTGCCTCTTTATAACACTATATGTTTTTCCCCCTTACTCTACTCTTTCCTGGTACTTTACTAACAATATAAAATGGATGGCGAGTCTAAATGAAACACACATATCTAAACCCTAAAAAAATACCATCCACATGTAAGACATGAAAATTTTATTTTTCTTAGTCTGGGTAATCTCACACAGGGCAGTTTGTGCTAATCCTATTCATTCTTATGAAAATTTCATAATTTTGGTTTTCTTAACAGCTAAATAGTAATTTTCCATTGTATAAATGGATTTCATCATCTGTTTATCAGTTGATGAGTGTCTAGGTCAGATGAAGCCAAATAATCAGTGAGACTAGGAAGGAAAGGGAAACTCAAAGAAAGATTTGAAAAAAAATATATGTATGTCCATATATATATACATATATGTATATATATATATGTCCATGTATATATATATATGCATGTATACATATATATATATGTATATATATGTATGTATACATATATATGTATATATATGTATGTATATAAACATATACATACATATATATACATATATATACATATATATATGTATATATATACACAGAGAGAGAGAGAGAGTGAGAGTGGGGGGGGAGGAGAGCTTGGCCAGAAAGGCACTTTATGCAAAGTTATAGCTGGAGAGAATGAAGTCAATAAACCAGGTGATTTCACAGAAGCTTGAGGGGGTAGTCAGGAAGGAGCAGCAAGGCTTTGGTGCTCACAAAATCGAGATTGGAAATACAAAGTTATTCAAAGACTTGCCACAAAATACAATTTTGCACAGTCTCTGCAACCTTCATGTCCACAACTCCCCACAGGATCATTGGTCCTAGATTTGGCAGGGAAGGTGGAGATTACCGCAGCTGTTCCAGACAGACTTACTTAGAGCAAGCACTGGGGGCAGACCTTGGTGGTGTCTGCATACAGCTGCTTTTGTTGGCATGTAGGATTATGAAGGATGACACTGATAAGTCAAGGGAAAACCTAGAAGTTCAGGCTAAGATTGGAATCCCCAAAAGCAAAGAAAGTGAAGACAAGGCTACAATGGACATCCTAGGAAGATGTCGTTATTAGAAATATGGAATGGTTGTTGAGTGATGCAATAGGCAATGCGAAAAAATTGCCAAGGAGAGAGGCTGCATGAGATGCAAGTTCACAATTATGACACTAAAAGGATTTTTGTTTGCATTAAATAAGGATTTTATAATTCTTTGTGTCAGTCCATCTTTTCTATTTATTATTCCTCACTTTGGAGAGGGAATATTTATATCTTATCATTGTAACAAGAAATACATAAATTTGTTTGGACTGTTATAGAAGAATCACAGTTATGTTACTTTGAAACTTGGGGATTTAAGATCTGGAGATTTGAGCAATGATGGAGAAATTAGGAGTCTGCATTGTGCTGACTTTCAAAGTTTCAAGTTTGTTCCCCCACATGGTGCTATTAGGACACTATGGTTGATTTATGTTTTGGTAAAAGGGTGGAGTGACTTTTCAACATCTTTCTAGCTGAAGTTTCATCAGTTGTATTTTTTTGTACCCAAAGAATTCCTTCAGGCCTTTCTGCAGGCAAGCATTTTTTTTTTAATTTCTCCTAAACCCTTTATATTTCTGTGCATATCTTTGGAGAGAAGGTATTCTGACACATGTTTATTTATCTCGATAGATCTCTGGAAACACATTTGGATATACTAAGAATTTGGGACTGAAGTTTTAGTATCCCTTAGTTATTTCTACTCCTTCAATTCTAGATTTCCCTGTATGCTGTTAAACTTGTCAATTTCATGGGTTTTCAAATTGTCATGGAAACTAACCTGTGGACATGCCTAAGACAGAATGTCTAGATAGGGTGAGGACATATAGGAAGACTGACCTTAAATGTAAGCCATATCATTCCATTGGATGTGGCTCTAATTTAAATGAAATGGGTAAAGTGAGCGGAACAGGAGATCCATTGTTTCTGCTTCCTGACTTTGCATACAATGTGCTCAGCTTACCTCTGCTATCAAGTCTTCCTTCCCACAATGCACTATACCCTCAAAATGTGAGCTAAACCTTCACAAGGCCGAGGTCCTTTACTCCTATTGATGATCGAATTTGCAATCCTCTACTATATACCTGCTGCCAGTACATTCAATCCCACCCTGTATAGTCCTTGATTGGTGGTTGGGTCCCTGGGAGCTCTGAGGGTACTAGTTAGTAATTGTTGTTTGTCCTAAGGGGCTGCAAACCCTTCAGCTCCATAGAATCTTTCTCTAACTCCTTCATTGGGGACAGTGTACTCAGTTCAATGAATGGTTGTGAGCCTCTACATCTGTATTAGTCAGGTATTGTCAGAGCCTCTCAGGAGATAGCTATATGCTTGTCCTTCCTTCAGTCTCTGCTCCATAGTTAATCTCTGCCACTCCTTCTGTGGGTGTTTGATTCCCCTTTTTAAGAAGGAATGAAATGTCCACCTTTTAGTCTTCCTTCTTCTTAAGTTTCTTGTGGTTTGTGGGTCGTTCTTCCTGTATTCCAAACTTCTGGCTGAGTGTTGGGGTATGCCAGGGCCAATAAGTGGGAGAGGGTGGGGTGACAGGCATTGGGAGGGGGGAGGCAAAAGGGGTTTGTTCTTGTTTTTGTTTGTTTGTTTGTTTGTTTGTTTTGGAGGAGAACCTGGGAAAGGGAAAATGTACATGTAAATAAAGAAAATACCTAATTAAAAAAAAAAAAAAAAAGAAGGCTATGCCAAGGGTTTGCTCAAGATACTATATGGGTTTCACTTATGAGTCACCACAAAGAGTTAAATACTCAAAGCCACTTTGATGAAAATATGGTGAAATAATTTTTTAATTCAGAATTTTTTTATACTCTGATACAAGACAAAAATCCATCTTTGTATAATATGTTACATGTAGTATGATTAACTGATGTCAGCCTGTGATACGAATTTGGTTCAAACACATATATGCATGTATGAAATTCTAAAACAATAAAAATTAAGAAATAAAAAATGACAAAAAAAATGTGAGCTAAAGTAAGCCTTTGCCTTTTTAAGTTGGGCTTATTACCTATCTTGTCACAACAATATGTAAGTTACTAACATATCCTCCTCGCCACCTTACATTTTTCTCTGTCATAGAGATAAAAGTAAGTATGTAGTCAACTTGGCAATAGATGTGGAGCCTCATAAGACAGTCTCATTTTAGCTTATTTTGAATTGTAATTTTCAGTACAGATAAAACAGCATTCTGGATCTTGAGTGAAATATTTTTAGTATAATGCTAATTTTTGTTTTTGTCTATAATGTGGTTATATATTTCTGTACGTGTAATACTATACTTATTTTGGACAAGGTTGTCCATTTTGAAATCATATATGTTTGTATTTTCTTTGATGAAGCAGGTATTTTCTTTCATTTTGCCTCTTTATTATTAGTTATTAATAATAACTAATAGATATCTCTTTACCTCTGAGTTAGACCTTTATTTAATAACTATTAATAAGTACAAGAAAGTAGGTAAGAGTATTAAACATCAGTGATAAACAGTGAGATATAAATAAAACAAATATGGGAGCCCTATATAAACTTGTTAATAATCTAGATTAATTCAAATTATTGAAAATTCATATACTAAATAAATTAAAACAAAACCATGCTTCCATACTTTTCTATTATTTGTTCTTTTTTAATAACTGTGTAACTACTTTTTCTCCATGTGCAATTTTATTCTCACTCTTTTACTTCATGAAAATAGCTTAAGTATTTATTAAAGAATTAGTTTTAAAGAGACT
>JADRCD010189933.1:0-17641 GCA_019843815.1 Montemys delectorum
CTGCCCTAATCTTCTTACCACACCTCCCCCAAGACGCAGGATCCACGTGTAAACAAATGAGCTCACTGCCCACAGGCCCCTCCTGGGCATTCTCTCCCTAAGACCGGTCTCGAGGTGCCCAGAGACTTCTCCTCCCCTCCTAGAACCAAGGGCACCTGGGTGTTGACAGCCACCACCTCTAAGAAGGGGAGACCCTGGAAACGCTACCCCCTGCCTTCCTTCCCACTACTTTTCCCACTGGGGCCTCCTCATAAAGGAGCCAGGCCAGACCCTGTTGCTGAGGGAAACCAGCAGCCAACAGCCCAGCCCCCCTTCTCCACAGAAATAGCCCGGGGATTAAATTGCTCTAATCTCCCAGCTTCAGAGGAAGCTGAGCTCCCCTTGACCCAGAGGAAGTAGATGCCAAAGGCCCGCGCCTTTTCCCCCATGCCGCATCTCCACTCAGAAAAAGAGACCGCAAACCTCCCAAAAGGAGAGCCGCACCTCTGCCCCCTTATCACTGGAAGGATTGTCAAGGCCGGGCTGTGAAGCGGTCAGGGCTCTGGTTTCTTCCCGAGAGCCCAGAACTGGAAGGAACTGGCTTTCTTCCCTAGAGAACGTGGATTTCCCAGATCTTCTGATTCCATTTCTGTGAACTCTGCCCAACAAAGCACCAGGGGCTCCAAGTGCTGTGCAGCTCAGGGGCTTTGTCTCTGATGCCAGGTCGTCCCTCTCTCATGACTGATAAGTCTTGGGCATTTGGGAGGATTCTGGGAATGTTCGCCCCTAAGCTGTACATTGGTGTTCAGGGGAGGCCTTTAAAAAAACAAAACAAAACAAAACAAACAAACAAAAAAACCACCATGTCTCCGCTGGACAGTGGTGATGCAGGCCTTTAATCCCAGCACTCCAAAGGCAAAGGCAGGAGGATCTCCCAGAGTTCAAGGCAAGGGTGGTCTATGTAGTACATTGCAGGACACCCAGGGCTACACAGAGAAACCCTGTCTCAAAAAACTAAAACAAACCAACAAACAACGACAACAACATCAAAACCATCTGCACCATGTAACCTTGCAAGCATACACGGAGTCCGTCTGTCTGTCTGTCTGTCTGTCTGTCTGTCTGTCTAGGGAGGGACTCAGGAAAAATATTTTTGACTTGCTCTGCCCAGTACAGGAAGAGACAGTAGCAACTTGTCCTGGTTTACACTATTGACAGACTTTTCTGCCTTTGTTTGTTTGTTTGTTTGTACCAGATATAGTGGCACATGCCTTTTAATATCAGCACTCGTGAGGTGGAAGGGAAAAGGGCCAGGAGTTTCCGGAAAGCCTCCACTACATGGTGAGTTGGAGGCTAGCCTGGGATACATCAGACCATGTCTCAAGGAAAAAACAAAAACCAAAACCAAGCAAACAAAAATGTTGTAATACTCACAGTATTTAGAAAACACAAGCTAGCTGGGTGATGGTGGTGCACACCTTTAATCCCAGCACTTGGGAGGCAGAGGCAGGTGGATTTCTGAGTTTGAGGCCAGCCTGGTCTACAGAGTGAGTTCCAGGACAGCCAGGACTATACAGAGAAACCCTGTCTCGGAAAAAAAAAGAAAAAAAGAAAAAGAAAAAAGAAAAAAAAAGAATGATTAGATGCATATAAAAATGTATAGAAATTTTAGTGTCATTTATAATAAAGTAGCCTCATAAATACTTTACAAAAACTAGAGGAACACAAAGTAGGGACAGGTCTGGAAGGAGTCAGGGAGAAATGATCAAAATATGTTGTATAGAACTCTCAAAGAATTAACAAAATGTTTTTTAAAATAGAGGGATAGTTTAGGAAAGTATGGTTGCTCACGAAATGAAATACTCTTTATTGAAAAAAAAAATCACTTTTTAAAGGCCAGGTGTCCACACATACCTGTAATCCCGGCATTTGTTAGAGACAGGGAATCACTCACAGGATCAGGACCAGCCTGGACTATGTAGCTTTCAGGCTAGCCTAGGCTACATAGTAAGTTCCCATCTTAGACTTCTTTGTAGTCAGAGTCTTAATATGTAGCCTTCGCTGGCCTAGAAACTCACTGTCTTGACCAGGCTGGTCTCAGACACTCAGAGAAACCTACTTGTCTCTGTCTCCTGAGGGCTGGGAATAAAGGTGTGCACTATCATAGTGGTAAACAATAAATAAGTCACTTTTTTGTTTTGTTTTTGTTTTTGTTTTTTGTTTTTTCGAGACAGGGTTTCTCTGTATAGCCCTGGCTGTCCTGGAACTCACTCTGTAGACCAGGCTGGCTTCGAACTCAGAAATCCACCTGCCTCTGCCTCCCAAGGGCTGGGATTAAAGGTGTGAGCTACCACCGCCCAGCAAATAAGTCACTTTTTAAGCTAGACATTGTGGCACACACCAGCACTTGAGAAGAAGTAGCGTCAGGAGTTGGATGCCTGCCACCAAAATAAATACTTACTGTTTTCAGAGAATATGTAAAGCCCATGACTTCTTTCTTCCCTACCACCCTCCAGGACATCTGTCTCAGCTCTCAAAGCCTACGTGTATGTCTTAGTATACCCCTCCTAACCCTACCTTGGTTCTACTGTAACCCCCTTAGGTGTTGCAGGGCCCAGTCCCCCCTACCCCCACTGCTCATAGCATTTAGTCTCAGTGACAACCTCTGGGGCAGTGCTTACTTTATTATTCTTTATCATGTACTATTTTGACTTGCGTGTAGAACAGAGATCTGTATGTGAACGTATGACTATGTGTGTGTGTGTGTGTGTGTGTGTGTGTGTGTGTGTGTATGTGTGTGTGTGTGTGTAAGAGCGAGCACTGGGGATTCCAAGCTGCCTGCAGGCTAAGCCATGGCTTACACATCTTCCTTACACATCATCCCTTCTGCCTCAGCCTACCCATAACCCCTCATTTGCCTGAATTTGTTTTGGTTCCGTAAGAACCTTCTTGAGTGTTCAGTACTCTTCAAACTGGCTTTCCCTACTGCGTCCAGGTCCAGTTGAGTCAGAGCATCTTCCCCTTCTCCTCTGGGATGCCCCAATTCGTTTCTTGAGTCACTGGCTATGGGATGCTCCCAGTGGGTTTTTCCATTCATGTCATTTGTCTTGTTCCATCCCCATTGCTGCTACTTGGGGCAGGGGCAGTGTCCCCACTACTGCTTTCCTCCTGATCAGCTCTGCTTTTGCTGGACCATCTGCTTTCAGCTTCTTGTCCCTTCAAACCACCCTCTGCTCAACTCTGCTTAGGTTCTCTTTATCCCATCACCCATGGCTTTCAAGGAGGCCATTATTTAATGAACCACTAGCTTCTTGTTCCACCACGTGGATCCCATCTCGATTTGATCCCAACCCATCCATCTTCCTGTTTTTATGTCAGAGGACTTCCTAATTAACATCTACTAACTCCTGCCAAATTGGGGTATGCGCTAACCCCAGGACACAGTCTGTGCCCTTGTGATTTCTCCACTTACCACCTGTGTGACCTTGGATAATTTATGTGACCTCTTCAAGCCCGGCCCCTCATCTGCAGAATGGAAGTAACATTAGCAATGCCTTCTTTACAGTGGGTGTTGTGAACACAAAGCAGATGCATGAATGAAGCAACTGTCGTTTATCTGTTTATAATTCTGCGACTGGGGCCAGGCTCAGCAAGGACAGCTAGCTCAAGCCCTACTCCCAACAGTAAACTGAAAGTGTAATAATGGGAACTAGAGGACCAGTTCTACAGCTCTCAAATAGCTGGTGCCTTGGTGGTCACAGCAGTGTTATCTTTCTGCTCCTCCCCCCCCCTCCCCCCACACTGGGACTTTCCAGGTGGCTTCTCGGACTTTGCAACAGCCAGCATGTCACCCATGGTCTAAATATCAAGAACATGGTAACCACAATGCAGGCCTATAATCCCAGGCTTCGGAGGCAGAGACAGGTGGATCTCCGTGAGTCCAAGGCTAGCCTGGTCTATGTCAGGAGTTCCTAGTAGGTGGGTCCCTAGTACACCAGCCAGCCAGGGGACTACAGAGAAAGACTCTGTCTCAAAATAAATAAGCAATCAAAAAGCCTCCCTCTCGAAGGCAAGGCTGAAGTCTAATAAAGGACCACTCCCATCACTGTCTGTTTGTTTGGTCTTTGGCCAGCTCAGACTGGAGACTGGTGTGGGAGACAGGGTCCCTCTCCCGACATGACCACAGAAGGAAGAAAGAATTGATATTGACACAAGACAGCCCCCCCCCCCTCACCAGGGTTCCTGCCATCCCATATCTTGGCCAGAGGAAGGCCTGTAACATTGATTTGTCACAAGATGGCTTGGATAGCTGCCAGGAACCAGGATTGGACTTCCCCACCCCCCTGATGTGATTAGTCATGACATTCCAAGCAAACATTAAGCTCTTTGAGGGCAAGACTCATATCCACAGCACACACCTCCTTATTCCCCCCCACAGTTTTACACAGCATAAAAGCGGCCATAACTGTGTGCCACGTGATTTACGTTCCTCCGGCAGCCCTGACATTGGAGGGGAAGCATAAGAGTTGCTTTCATTGAATTTCTGTACCAGGGCAGGCTCAGCAGGCTCCGGGGAGACTCAGAGAAACAGCCCTTTGTTCTCCAGCCCTGCCCAGAGCTGGCCCAGAGCCTTCCAGAAGGGCGAGCTCAGTGAGCAGGCTGAAGCCTTCGGAGGGCGAGTTGAGGAAATTCCATTCAAGACCCTCATTTCCGAAACTGTTCCATGATTAGTCTGGCTTTGTGCAGGTCCCCGTTCAGCAGCCGAGAGGCCAGCTGAGGGTCATAAAAAACACCAGGGATATACAAAGGCTGGCCCCTTTACAGCCCTGAACAGGGGGTTAAAGGATTTGCTTTGTATTTACCTCAGCCTGAAGACAATTATCCCAATTACTTAAAGAAAAAAAAATCCTCTAAAGGACTCTATTTTTATGTTCATCTCTTTCCCAAAGCTGAGCGCATATGGTGTTTGTTTGTTTGTTTGTTTGGGGGTTTTGAGTTTTGGGGGTTTTCTTACTTTTTCTCTTTGGTTTCAAGGACACACACTCTGTCTCTATGGCAGGAAGGGCCGTCTGGGGTCACAGGCTAGAGGGCTGGGGAGGTCAGGGGCCACCCAGTGGTTGCCAAATTGAACCTGGAACTATTGCTCCAGGTCTTGGGTCTATCTACATGGGGGACTAAGCTGAGGAGGGGCTGACACTGCAGTTCAAAGGTCACCAATCTAGTTTAGTTGGTTTAGGGATCAGCCTTAAGTGGCCCAGGACATTGCCACCCGCTTCATGGGCATGGAGGGTTTGGGGTGGGACTCGAACACTGGACAACTCAAAACTTCAAAGCTGTGCACACTCACACTGGTTGGGAAGTGAAAGATCTTCAGGGTGGGTGTCAGGGACAGAAAGGGCCCTGTTGACCCTCGAAAACAGTAGACTTCTGTCTAGAATACCAAGGGCCAGCTAAGAGCTTGCTCTTCAGGGCCCACTTGGTGGCATGCAGTTTAGCTAAGTTCACAACACTGGGGTCCCGAAATGGACTCCATGTCCTTCTACTTCCTGGAAAGGGGAGGATAGGCCAGAGCAGGAACTGGCTGACTTTAAACACACAGAACTCTGCCTGCCTCTGCCTCCCAAGTGCAAGAGCTAAAGGCTTGGGCCACCACCCCAGCTTATTATTATATTTATTAATTGTGCTAAGAAGCACTGTTGAGCTGGGCATGTAGTTTGGTTGGCATGGCACTGTCTAGGATGAATGAGGCCCTGGCTTTCACCCCAACACTGCATGCACGGATCCCAGCATCCATTAGGCAGAATCAAGAGAGGTGAAAGATCAAGGTCATTCTAACTGTACAGCTAGTTCAAGACCAGTCTGGGACCCATAAAACCTAGTCCCAAAATGCAGAGGGTGAAAGAAAGAAAAGGAGAAGATACATTGTAAGAACACAATATTAGGGGGCTGGTGAGATGGCTCAGTGGGTAAGAGCATTGACTACTCTTCCGAAGGTTGTGAGTTCAAATCCCAGCAACCACATGGTGGCTCACAACCACCCACAATGAAACCTGATACCCTGCTCTGTGTACTCACTTATAATAATAAATAAATCTTTGAAAAAAAAAAAGAACACAATATTAATAGTTATTCTATTGTGTAGAATAATTCTACACATACACTGCGATTAGAATGTAAAGTGAATAAATGAATAGATAGATAGATAGATAGATAGATAGATAGATAGATAGATAGTAGCTATTGCTAGCAACCCATGGTGGTGCACACTTGTAATTCTAGCCCTTGAAAGATAGAAGCAAGAGGATAAGGAAGGAGTTCAAAGCCAGCTTGATCTCTGTAAGACCTTATCTTTACAACAAAACAGGAGATAAAGAGACACTTGTATGCTATTGTCCATAGATGTCAAAGAACTCATTAAAAGTCTGGTATGGTGGTGGAGGGTGGGGGTGGGGTGCTCATTGGTAAAACTTTGCCTAGCATTCCTGAGGCCCTGGGTTCAATCCTCAGTGCTGGAAAAAAAAAAAAAAAAAAGTTTTACCCCGGGCAGTGGTAGCGCACGCCTTTGATCCCAGCACTTGAAAGGTAGAGACAGACAGATTTCTGAGTTCGGGGCCAGCCTGGTCTACAAAGTGAGTTCCAGGACAGCCAGGGCTACACAGAGAAACCCTGTCTCGAAAAAAATAAATAAATAAACAAACAAACAAACAAACTAAGGTTTTACAATCCATGGCATGTTTCTCCCTTGCTAGCCTAAAGTATTCCTTTCTACCATGTGAGGGCCCAGGGAACTGATACCTGAAAACCACCTCGAATGATTCTGGAGACACTTTGTAGGTAGTCTCCGCTCACACTTTAAGGAGTACTTTGTGTGTCAGTGAAAGGTGCTTGTCGCTAAGCCTGATAACCTGAGGTAAACCTCCTAACCTGAGGAAATCAGTGTCTACTAATTGCTCTGTGAACTTACTTGCTCCACAGCGATCCCATACCCCGAGACATGCACAGAATCGCACAAATACATAAATGTAAGAGTTGTAAAAGAAGCGTTTGGTGTAAGTGCTTCCTGAGCTAAAGAGAAGAACTGTAATTATTAAATAGCTCCCCCAGTCCACACACACACCCCCAGAGGCTCTCTCTCTCTCTCTCTCTCTTCTTCCTGCTTGTTTCATTCTTGGTGTGCATCAAAACCAGAGCCCTTGAGCAGCCTAAACTTGCACTCTGACCCTGAGCTCTACCCCAGGCTGTAGTCTTTTCTAAAGTTGTCCTATATTCATGTTACAGACCATCACAGGTTGGCTGAGGTTCCCAGCTGGAGTTTGCTTTCCACATGTCTATCATCCGTGAGCTAGCAGGTAGCCAAGCCTTGTTCTCTTGCCTGCTAATATTCTACTGTCAATCAAGCGTGGCCACACAGGACATCTTTCTGAGGAGAGAGTTGATATTAGACACTATCTCAGGGGCAAATGCTTTCCATAAACCAAGAGCCCACAGATTATGGCCTGCAGGCTTTAAATTGAGTCTGCAGTCTGAGTTTATATAGCCTCCAAAACATATGAATGACTTTTACATTTTTTTTTTACAGGCTGTAGAGTGAAATAACAAAGTGAGCATTCAGCAGAGACTCCATGTGGCTCATGAGGCCCAAAAACTTTATAGCTTAATGCTGCAAAGACAGAAGTATGTGGATCTCTGCCATGTGCCATCAAAACGGCAAGGGATGGTTTTGGACTCAGTATCACCGCACAAACAGAGGTGGGTGGTTTTATATTTGTGTTTCTTTCCAAGTCAAGGAAAATTTAAAGATGATTCTCTGAGCTGGGGGAGGGGGCATAGCTCTAATGGTAAACACACTTCATGCTCTGGGCTCCGTCTTTACTACCAAAAAAGAAAAGGAAAGAAAAAAACAAATTTATTAACAACAGAGTAGGAGCCAGTAAAGTAGGGGAATTGAAAAAACAAACAGCCGGGCGGTGGTGGCGACACCTTTAATCCCAGCACTTGGGAAGCAGAGGCAGGTGGATTTCTGAGTTTGAAGCCAGCCTGGTCTACAGAGTGAGTTCCAGGATAGCCAGGGCTACACAGAGAAACCCTGTCTCGAAAAAAACAAAAAGAAAAAGAAAAAAGAAAAAACAAACAAGCAAACAAACAAATAGCAATCAAGTGGACAAAACCCCAGTAAATAAGAGGGATGCCAGGTAAAGGTAACAGATGGTCCAGGTGAAGGGTCTTTGAAAATGAAGAGCAGAGGATAAGAACATTTTTTTTTTAAGAACATTTTTTTCCTTCTACTCATTTTAAGAGTCAAGGCTAAGGTCCCTGTGACAAAAGAAAGACCAGCAAAAAAAGACATGTGAACTTAATTATGAGTTTTGTAGGACATAAACACCTTCACGAGGAAATGACTCATACCGTTAAGTCAGCATCTTTACGTTATGTTTGAAGAGCGGGCCGTTGTGTGATATAGCTAAATGTGCCCTCTGAAGGCCACACGCTGGGAAAACTGGGCAAGCCCTGTTTGTTAGGATTCTTCTTTGTGTCCCTGGGTGGTCAATGGTGTCAAGGTGGTACCTCTTGCCGGGCAGTGGTGGCGCACACCTTTAATCCCAGCACTTGGGAGGCAGAGGCAGGCGGATTTCTGAGTTTGAGGCCAGCCTGGTCTACAGAGTGAGTTCCAGGACAGCCAGGGCTACACAGAGAAACCCCTGTCTCAAAAAAACAAAAAACAAAAAACAAAACAAACAAACAGAAAAGAATAGTTGAGGGAGGAGGAGAGAGGGAAGAAGAGAGAGAGAGAAAGAGAGAGAGAGAAGAAGGGACAGGCAAGGCAAGACACCAGAAAATTTATTGAAAGAAAAACACTATCACAAAGAGAAGTTAGCACAAGGGCCCAGAGGAGGCAGAACAGGTCCAGAGCAGAGAAGCTGAACTACATGGTATGAAGGATGAGTTCCAAATAGAAAGCCAGACATGGTTAGGGGCAAGCTGTGGCAGGCCACAGAGAGGCAATTTCCTTCAAGCAGACACCGAGGGGGCCCCTGAAACAGGGCTGAGCTACACCCAGCACAAAGGTACCCACAGAACACTTCTCAGGAGGGCAAAACGCTGAGTGAGAACACAGCTGTGCCAGTCAGCACAGCTTCACCCTCAGCCCCCTAAACAGATGGAGTCCTTGATACTTCATGGTATACACAGAAGGGTGAAGTCGAACTAAGAGGGAGGTCCATGTGTGCAGTTTTAAATATTTCTGATTTTCCCCCCCACAAGGTCTGGGATCCTAGTGCTTTGCGCTGAACTCCATCCAGAGCAACTCAGATTTCATGGATCTGAAGAAGAGATGCCCACAAAAGCAAACTGTAAGTAGTACAATGAGCCTACAGGACAGGAGCTGATGGATGGGCAGGGGAGCGTGGGATGGAACAGCCTGGAATCTTAGCACTCAGGAGACAGCGGCTGGAAGGTGACAAGCCTGGGGCCACCCTGGGCTATGCTGGCAGACTGTCTAAGGCAGGCAGGGAGTCAATGGACATTTTTATGTTTTGACATCTATCTTAGTCAGGGTTTCTATTCCTGCACAAAACATCATGACCAAAAAGCAAGTTGGGGAGGAAAGGGTTTATTCAGCTTACACTTCCACATTGCTGTTCATCACCAAAGAAAGTCAGGACTGGAATCACACGGGGCAGGAACTTGGAGGCAGGAGCTGATGCAGGGACCACGGAGGAACACTGCTTACTGGCTTGCTTCTGGCTTGTTCAGCTTTCTTTCTTATAGAACTCAGGACTACCAGCCCAGGGATAGCACCACCCACAATGGGCCCTCCTGCCTTGATCACTAATTGAGAAAATGCTCTATAGCTGGATCTCATAGGGGCATTTCCTCAAGGGAGGCTCCTTTCTCTGTGATAACTCCAGCTTGGGTCAAGTTGACCCACAAAACTAGCCGGTACAACACCCAAATATCAGTGTTTTTGGAAAAGTGAATTGATGGGGGGATTCAAAGCCACTCCCTCCCCAGCTTTCCAGGGATCTCTTGGTCAAAGCTCAGCGGACATGACTCCTTTGTCTTCTACACCAGCTAGTAGCCCTTCCTCCATGCATCCCAGCTTCCCTTCTCTCAGACCCTGGAGAAGGGAGGGATTTGTAGGTGTGCTTTCTAGCTGATGTCCTCAGTCATTTGTCATAAGGAAGGTCCTGAGAAAGTCTGCCAAGATAAAAGAAAGGGAATTAATCTGTCCCCTAGACAGGGCCAGCCTAAGCTGGCTGACAGCTTCATCTCCCCAGGGTTCCCAAACATTCCTTTTATTTGAATGCACTGATTTTTATACAGCACTGTTTGGAAAAAAAAAAAAAAAAAAAAAACACAGAATTTTAGATAATTGGGCAGTAGCAGTCTCTTTCATAGTAGCAGATACAGTCTATTATTGTGATAAAAATAAACAGGGAAAAGCTGATTAATTAATTTTTAGGAACAAAGGGCAGTTAGTTCTTATTTCTATTCCTTAAATAAATTTTTAGTCTTTTTTTTTTTTTTCCCTCATTGATTCTAGTGTGTTTAAAAGAGAGGAGAACATTGCTCTCAGATGCAAATCCATCCCTCCATAGAGCATTGTTAAGGTTTTAGGGATACCTAAATGTTGGAGGTACGATTATCGTTGCAGCCACGAAATTTAGCCCAGACCCCACCCTCTTTGCTACAACCTATAGCCCCTCTCTCTTTTAAGAACATCTCAGAAGAGATTTTTTTTTTTTCCCTCCATGTTTCTCTCATTACTTTTCTCTTCAAGAATAGGCTATTGTGAAGGTTCTGGAAGCCAGCAGCTATTTTTTCTGTACGATCTACCTCAGAGGTGACTCTCTCAGGAAGTTGAGGGTTTGGTTTGGTTTTCTAGGGCTGCATAACAAATGACCACCGCTGGTTGTTTAAACAACCCCTAATATGAGGCCACAGTTCCTTCCGACAGGTCCGGAAATCCCAGCAGTCTCTACTGTCCTCTCCACCCGCAGCCTGTGTTCTGGGTCTCACAGCATGACAGCAAAATGCTGCTGGCCAGCTGAGAGCCTGGAGAGAGACTCACTTCCTGAGCTCACTCAGACTGTTAGCAATGTTTAGTCCCATGCAGCTACAAGACTGAAAATCCTGTTACCTAGCAGCTGACAGAGTGGGATCAGCCAGGGCTGCTCTGGACAACAGTATATGCCTGCCTGCCCTCCACCTTCAGGCTAGGTAGGGTGCACCCAGCCTTCCCTCTGACTCGCCCTTTTGCGAACTGTCAATAAAATTTTTGCTTTTAATGTACTGGAGATTGGATTAAAGGCCACCCAGATAACCTCCTTTTGATTAATTCTAATTTAACTGATTAGTAACTTTAACGACATCTGTGAGCTGTTTTTGCTACTTAATGGAATAGACAGGGCTTTGTCTATTTAGGACCGAGAGTCTGATGGGTCGAGGGCCTTTGAGAATTTTTTTTTCCTGCCACACGAGAATACACACAAAAGCATGAGGTCCAGGGGAGACGGGGCCTGAGTTCTGCACCGTCTACTTAGTTAAACTCTGATCCCAACAGGGCACCTCGGATAATGGCAGACGGGGCTGGCTTACAGGTTCAGAGGGTCAGTCCAGTATCATCAAGGCGGGAGCATGGTGACATCCAGGCAGGCATGGTGCAGGAGGAGCTGAGAGTTCTCCATCTTCATCTGAAGGCTGCTGGCAGAAGACTGACTTCCAGGCAGCTAGGATGAGGGTCATAAAGCCCATACTCAGAGTGACAGACCTACGGTGGCCACACCTATTCCAACAGGGCCACACCTAATAGTGCGACTCACTGAGCCGAGCATGTACAAACCATCACACCCCACCAACCACAAAATTATTTGTGTTGCTATTTCACAGCTGTGATTTAGCTACTGTTATAAACTGCAATATGAATACTGATATGCAGGATATCTGGTGTGTGACCCCAGGAAAAGAATCATTTAAGAGCCTTGGGAGTCGTGACCCACAGACTGAGAACTGCCGCTGTAGCACCTAGCCTCTGCTCCCACCTAGGTTCTTGCATGGCGGTGAGTATATTCTAAACCCCATCCTTGTTTCTGTTTCTACATTTTTTAGTGTGTGTGTGTGTGTGTGTGTGTGTGTGTGTGTGTGTACATATGCGCACGAACGCATGCGCTCGCACCCCAAGTGTACAAGCCAGACAATTTGTGGGGATTAGTTCTCTCCTTCCACCATATGGGTCCCAAGGATCAAACTCAGGTTCCCAGGCTTGACAAGCAGGCACCTTCACTCACTGAGCCTTCTCATGTGCCCTGTTTGTGAAACAAGAATTCGTGTAGCCCAAGCTAGCTTCCAACCAACCGTTCGCTGGAGGACGCCCTTGAATTTTCCTTCCTCTCTCCCTGTCTTCTGAGCGCTGGGATCATAGACATGCGCCACTGTTGCCTGCCTGGTTTATGTATCGTGAAGGTTGGGACCTAGAGTTTTAGACCATGAGGCAAAAATTCAACCACCTGCCCCTTGTTCATTTTGTTTGGTTGGTTTGGTTTTGAAACAGCTTTTGCTCCAGCATCTAGGCTAACCTTGAATTGTATAGGTAACCCAGGAAGGACGCTGCGCTCCTTTGCCTCGACCTCCCGGGTGCTGAGATTCCAGGGTGCTGAGACTCCAGGGCCTTACCGTATGTACCATCTTGTCTAGTGCCTTTTCCCCCCCTTTTTAAACCTGTCATCTCTCACTCCAGTAACCACAATTCTCTCTAGCACCTGTGTCTTCCTCACTTTCCCTGGCTTCCCTAGCTCTGGACATCTTTCTTCTCCATGAGCAGGCATGGCTAGTCCACTCCCTACCCCAAACGCCTCCATTTCTAATTCTCTCTGCAGGTTTTTCTCCTGGCATGTAGGAGTCATCCGAGTAGCATGCTCAGCTGAAGACGGCCTTGAGTGAATGAAATCGATGGTGAATGAGTCATTATGCTTTTTTTTTTTTTTTTTTTTTGGTTTTTCGAGTCATTATGCTTTTTAAAAATTGTCTATTATCCTAAAATATCGGTACCACAGGCTCCTATCTAATTATAGGATCCATTCATGCATAACCTCATTTATCTATCCTTGGGGAATCCCAAAGATAAATAAGAACAGGAGAAACATTTTCCCAGGCTGTTGAAGAACTTGTGCTTATTAAAGAAACTGGGACATTTGCTTCCTTTGGGAGAAGGTCTGCCAGCCCAAAAGACATCTTTTAAGCATCCACAACTAGAAGCACAAGCTACTGTCCAATTTCATCTTTAGGACAGAAGTCTGGGTCTGCCAATCCGAAAAGCGGTAGAATTCCTCTCCTTTGTGGAAAAACAGCTTTCTCATTGTTTCCCACTCAAAGAGACACTTAAGTTTGCTTCCCACCAGGTTTGAAGCTGGTGCCTAATGTGGCTGAAAATGCTTTGAGCCCAGAGAGGAAATCCAATGCCCCAGGGCTGTGGGTTGAATGGCTGCCTTGTTACCAAGGGCCTTCTCCTTTGTCTGCCTTCGATCTCAAATGACATGTTTGGACACAAAGCCTCTTAGGTAGAAATGACTACATTTGCCAGTGCCCCTAATTTAGACCGGGGTTTATTATTTCAGAGTTTTTTCTTTCTTTCTTTATTTCTTTTTCATGATTAGACTTCAGTGAGATTTTACAGCTGAATCACAACCCTCATTAAAAAAAATACATTTATTGTCATGTTTATTAGTCTTCTTGCTTTTTTTCTTTTTTTTTTCCTTTATAAGGTTTCCTCTAACAGAGAGCTGTCTGCATCTCTCCAGTGAACATCTCGCCCTGCTGCTGTCAAGGCCATTTTCTTAACCTCCCTGAGATATTTATCAAGAGGTCTTTTAAACCTTTCTGTGTGATGGGAGCAGAGTGGATAGGGTGGGGGAAGGCAGACTTCTTCAGGGAGCTGAGGGAAGAGAGGCCACTTACCTAATAACTCTTCTCAGGCCAATAGATTAAGTAGTTCCGGAGCCATGGGAAGGCTTGGACCAAGAGATTCAGGAATCCATGTGTTTAAGATGCGGCCTGTGTTCTCAACTCAACAACCCTGTTAAGTGTTTTTGTTGTTTATTAAATATTCTGTGATCCTGACACTCTTGCCTCCCAGGTCTCAGGGACTGCAGCTTCAGCAGAAAGTAGTCAAAGATTATGTCACCCTTTATGGTCCTTTGTCCTTCCTCAGCCTTTACCAACAACAAAAAGGCGGAGACACTATTAGGTCTCAAGCCACGCCACCCCCATACTAAGATAACCATTAGCACAGCAAAGCTGATGCTAGCCACTGGGTTCTCTCAGCATCTCTCAGTCCCTTAGCTGGTACAGGGTCCCCTGGCCGCCATTCCCCATTCCCTACCTTAAACTTCTCCAGCCCCAGGGACCAGGCAGGGTTGCCCTTCTGCCACCTGCCTGTCTCTCTATAACCCAGCCATTTTAGCTATGTGGTCTTTTGTCTTTTGGGGCCCTTTTTGGTCTCTTAGCCTCCTGGCCTATTCGCTTCTGGCTCTCCCTGCCCTCCCTACTCTGCTTACATGGCTTGGCTCAGTTTGCTGGTGGTGTTCAGTCTGTACTCTGCCAGATGCCCCTGCCTCTACCTCTGCTCCCTCTCACATGTACACTGATCCTTCTCCTCCACCATACCCAGGAGCAGTCATGTCTTCCTTTTGTTTTTTTTTTCCATTCACCCACTCAGCAACCATGTTAACTGTGTTGTTGTTGTTGTTGTTGTTGTTGATTTATCGTTCTGTGATGTTGATGTTCTGCTAAGGTCTCACAGCAGACAGATGCCCTTACCTGAGATAGCCAGTTCTTAGAAGCAGCATCTAGCCCACATGTTACAGGCACACTAACCAATATAGATCCCATGCCTGAGTGTGATCAAACCTGCCCCCCTTCCTGAGCCTATCCACCCTGCTCAGCCTACCTTGCCTTGCCCTTCCTGTGAAAACTACCCACCACCAGCTCTCCTGTGGGCCCTGCCATATGGTACTGCATGGCATGGCGTGCCTCCTGTTGCTAGGAAACCGAGCTGGAAAAGGATTCCTTCCTTGTGTCCCCAGAATCCCACGAATCCCAGGCTGCGTTGAACGGATTCTGTAGCCAGATGATGTCTGCCTTACTTTGTTTTCTAGTGCTGTGATAGTGCACACAGAGAGTTTACATTCTAACTCAGGACCTATGGCTAAAACAAGAGGAAGACTTCAAAATAGAGAAAGACTTAGTCTGCTGACAAATTATATGGTTCAAAAACATCTAGGTAGAAGGCTGACAAGATAACTCAGTGGATAAAGGGAGCTTTCCACATGATGGAAAGAGAGAACTGACTCCCACAAGTTGTCCTCTGAACTTGACCCACGCCCCTGCCAAACACAACTAAGTAAATGTAATTCTTAAAAATATTCAGATAGAGGGGCTGGAGAGATGGCTCAGTGGTTAAGAGCACTGACTACTCTTCCCAAGGTCCTGAGTTTGATTCCCAGCAATCACAGGGTGGCTTACAACCATCTGTAATGGCATTCAGTTCCCTCTTCCCTCCGGTGTGTCTGAAGACAGCTACAGTGTACTCATATACAATAAATGAATAAATAAATAAATATTTTTTAAAAATGTCCAGATAGAAAGACAGAAAGAGCCGGGAGGTGGTGGCTCACGCCTTTAATCCCAGCAATTGGGAGACAAAGGTAGGTGGATTTCTGAGTTCAAGGCCAGCCTGGTCTACAGGGTGAGTTCCAAGACAGCTAGGGCTGTACAGAGAAACCCTGTCTCGAAGGAAAAAAAAAAGGACAGAAGGAGATCATCAAGGACTTACCAGGACAAAAGAGCCTGATAGGATGTTGAAGGATGGGAAAGGTATTTGGGCAAGGAAAAAGATAAGGGGCTCGTGAGATGGCTCAGCAGATAAAATAATACTAAAATAATACAGGGCACAAGCCTGACACCCTGAGTTCAACCCCGCCCCCCCCCCCAACCCATGTGAAAGGCTGGATGTGGGGTACATCCATGACGCCAGCACTTGTACAGCAAGACAGAAGCACAGACAGGAGGACCAGCTAGAACAGGCTGGCTGCACCATGGCAATCTTTCCTTAGTCAGGCCTTTACTCATTTGCATGTGTGGAGGGCATCACTGGCCCTAAGGTTTCAGACTTTGTCTTTTTTAATCTTGGGAAGAATGGCAGTTGGCTTTTGTAATCAATGAACCTGTTAAGAAAGTAAAAGTGTTTGGAGCAAAGCAGTTAACTGGAAATTAAAGCTGGTGATGTTTACCATAAGAAAAGACAACTTGGAGCGAATAACAAGAACTCGTTTCAAGTGTGTACACAGGGATTGGTAGGAAAACAAAAAAGGACAGGAGGAAAAGGAAGACTGGTGGAAAAATCCAGAAATGGAGAGAAAAAGTTGGCTTGCTGACCACCCTGTGTGTGAGAGAGCATGTGGTGCTGACAGAACACATTGAGCGTCCTCCCGAGTGAGCTCTCAAGTTCTTCTCCCCCACTTCCCCCCCCCCCCGTTTCCTATGCGATTTACATACCCCACAGTCCCATGAACAGCATAAGAGATGCCAGAAGTTTCCATGGATAGGACAGAGATAGTCATGGGAGCCACTTCCAATGAGAACCCTTGGCTAGCTTCCTAGAGATGAGAAATGCTCACTTCAGCCAAGTACAGGAAGGTCTCATTCATTTTCTTGGCTAACCTTGGAAAATGAGATTCTTCATAAGAGTAAATTCTCAGCCTCATCTATTGGGGCAGCTATTTGCAAAACAATACAAAAAAATCACAAGTGTTGGTAAGGCTACCAGAAAAATCACTGATGGGGATGTTGGGAAATGTTGATAAGGACACAATTAGCAGTGGTTTCCTTGGGAAGCCACTCTCACATTAGGTATTTCACAGGGATTGAATACAGGAAGGAGGGTTAAGAGTAGGGAGTGGCCATCTTGCTTTGTGTGTTACAAGAGTGCAGGAAGCATTGAGCCATACATAGTTCATAACAGGCCAAAATTCTGGAACATTCTCCATGTCTAGAAGTAGGAGAACTTGTGAGGAGGCTGTCAAGTATTCACAAAGAGGAGAGAGACACAGCACTGGACACAAGCATGATGATGGTGATGCAATGCTGAGCCTGGGGTGACGAACCACATAAAGTTCTCTTTCTTTTTTTTGTTTTTGTTTTTTTGTTTGTTTGTTTCAAGACAGGGTTTCTCTATGTAGCCCTGGCTGTCCTGGAACTCACTCTGAAGACCAGGCTGGCCTCGAACTCAGAAATCTGCCTGCCTCTGCCTCCCAAGTGCTGGGATTAAAGGCATGTGCCACCACTGCCCGGCTCTACATAAAGTTCTCAAGCAGCATAACTAAATATTAAGAGGAAAATGTTCACTGAGAAGGTGGTTGGAGGAGAACAGTGGGCTGTTTGTACTGTGCACAGGATAGGTCTTGACGTATGTAGGCTCTCACCTTAAAGGGAATATATACCACAGGATGATCTCCAATGTGATATTGAGCAAAGGAGTATTGACCTCATGTCTTAATTAGGGTTTTACTGCTGTGAACAGATACCGTGACCAAGGCAACTATTTTTTTTTTTTTTTTGGTTTTTTGAGACAGGGTTTCTCTGTGTAGCCCTGGCTGTCCTGGAACTC